>JASANF010005076.1:0-93603 GCA_030248245.1 Trissonchulus sp. WLG1_4
ACGTGTGGGATGATATTTTTTTGTTTTTTTTTAATTTCATTCTAGATTTTGAGTTATAACGATTTTTAACTTCTTATACAACTTTTTAACACTAAATATCTCGCTTCAAAGCGTCCATTTATTGAAAAACTAAAATTTAGTCAGTTTCTTTGAGTTTCATTCTCTGTTTTGTTCAAATTTCATGTCTCAACTCAAAACATGCGCTTTGGAATCTGTGCTCTTTGGCAAAAAAAACCTTGGTTTTTTATTAAAAAGTTTTATGGCTTGGTGCATGTTTTTATTTTTCTGGCCGAACGACTTCATTTGACAGACGCTTGCTTCGACTAAGTTTGTTTATTTATCAAAAATGAAAGTAATTTAGTTTTATTTCGATTTTTTGCGCACTTTTTCCTCATTTAGTGATAATGGAAAAATATTCACGAAAACGCAAATTTTAAGTTTTCGAAATTTTTCATTTTTTTTGTTCGAGTTATACACATCAATCGACTCCTGAACACCTTCTGAGCAACTTTTCTTCAAGAACTATAGGTCGATTTTTCTTTAGAAAAAATAATTCGCAAAAAAACAAATTCTCGAAGCGCGACCTTAATCATACTTAAAAGTTTTCGTGTTTCATTGAGTGTGGTATAAAGTTTTTGTGAAATAACGAAGTATATTTCGCACTAAACCTAAATATAGTGCGTGTAAATACAAATGCAGATTTTCATTTTTACGATTTTTTTAAAAAATTGGCTGAACGAGAAAAGTTATAATTTTGCACATACAATTAAATTTTACATAATTAATAATAATAATAATAATTACATTAAATTTTTGCACATTTGTATATGCAACTCGTTGCTCTTCGAGCGGTAAAAAAACTAGTTTACGAGCAAATCGATAGTATATACCAAATTTAGTTAAATTTATGTTTTTCGAAAATCGTGATTTTAGTGTTTTTCAATAGATCAAGCATATTCATAAAAAATGACATTTTGCGACCGCTCGATCACGTTGTGGCGGGCAAAATAAGCAAATGGTTGTGGAAAATAAGATACGGTGTGAAGAGAAATCGCAAGCCGAAACTCCACTAACGTTTGCTCTACAGTGAATGCTAATTTGTATCAATCAACTTTCATTTTTGTGTTTGAGCATCCTTTTACACCAGCTTTGCCATTTATATACACATAAATTTGGCCCCAGACTGCCGTTTTTTAAAAAGTCACAATTCAGGAGCGCCACCTTAAACACGTTTAAAACACGGAAAACGTTAGTAAAAAAACTACAAAAAAAGTACAAATTAAAGTGGGTTTGTACTTTTTTGTACTATTTTTGAACTTTCTATGTACTTTTCTTGTACTTTTTTATGCACTTTTTTATACTTTTTTTGACTTTTTAAAAAGTCGTTTTTTTAAAGTTTCGTTGCTACCATGTATTTTTTAGCCTTTTTGGATCACCGTTGTGCACTTTTTTTCGCTCGGATACATTTGCTGTTTGATAAGGCTAACTTATTTTTTGTTAAATCAGTTCTTTTCGTACTTTTTTTCTACTTTTTTGTGCTTTTTTGTACTATTTTTGTACTTTTTTGGTACTAATTTAAATACTGTTTAATTAATAAGCATGTAACATTTTGGGCCGAGCACAAGCTTTAGAGCTCGAAAAGTTGGTTATGTTTCAAAAAGTGAAGGCGAAGTACCAGAGATGTTAGAAAACGGTTCAAATGGGTGGCAGTTTGTAGACAAACCCATCATTTGTGGTCAGACACATTAGTCGCTATTAGCAATATGGCCCCTAAATCGAGACTGGCCAAAATGGCAACATTTAATCACAAACTTTAGGTTTTACCTTTACGTCCAAAGCTTTAACTCTAACTGAGCCGAATGGGTGGAAAAATCGTAAATCCGACTCAAGCTTAACGCGCCTTATGCTATGACTCCAATTCAATCTGATGCAACGCAAGTGCAAACAAAATCTTCCCAGCTGTATATTTTTTGCGTTACCTACTGTTTTGCATCGCTCTGTGACAAAATAATATCCCTTTTAGGGACCCACTTGTTTGATTTTCCTACTTGTTTCCCCCCTTGGCTGTCAAATTTATTTTGTCTGAACACTGTCTGATTGGCTGTTGGCATTCAGCCACAGCCAATCAACGTCTAATATGAGATCACGAGAACATTTGAAACTTCACAAACAATAAAACACATATTCTAGGTAAACTTCATTTTTTTATTATACATAAATTATTAAATGGTACATATTAACAATGAACAAAGTTAATTTTAATTTTAAGTAAAAATTATGAATGTTTTAATTAAATAACGTTTTTGCATTTGTGGCTAAGTTTGAGTAAGTTAAAGTAACCTCTCGTGAGAGGTGAGTGGTGTAGTGGTCAGTGTCATTGTTTCGTAAACCGTAGGTAGATGATTCGATTCTCGGTCTTGCTATTACCTGTGTTATACGGTTAAGTGTTGCGAAAAATTTTTCTTCATTTTTCAAGTAAACTGTAGGGGTGGATTTCACGAAGGTGGTTTTGTTAAACCATCGTTTTAGTCGAAATAAACCATCGTTTTATATCGAATATATTATATTTCAATGCAAAATATGGTGTGATTCGTTACGATTATATAAATTCTGGGTTTTGGAAAACCTTGGTTTTAAGAGCGCATTGCACGAAGGCGGTTTAACAAAACCTTGGTTTAACTATGAAAACAAAACACTGATAAAACACTGAAAAACGTGCTTACGGTTTTATATTATAACAATAAGCCCTTGTCTTTGCAGTTTGCAAGTTAGCTGTATGTTCTACTTAAGAACTTGAAAATTTTCAGTTTTCTGTTTTGTGCGCTACTCCATATTCTAAGTATTCATTCTATTTAATGCCACTGTTTATTTTATTTTGATTTTTTCCAGTACACTGTCAATTTGAGCACGAAATAAGAAATATTTCTCGTTTTCAATTTTTCATTTTCGATTTTCGGTATCGCAAATTTTATATTTCCCATGTTTTATTTTCTTTTTTAACTCTGTGTCAAATTGAAAATCGGAATTTAAAATTGTTTCATTTTTTGCTTTTTGAGTTTCATTTTTTGATTCTCGTTTTTTTCCAACAAAAGTTAAAAACGAAAATCGGAAAACAAAAATTGAAATCGAAAGTGGAAAATATAAAAATCGGCAAAAATTTTGTTTTTTAATTTAGTTTTTCTATTTTTGATTTCGCGAAGTTTTCAGTTAAAACGACAAATGGGTCTATATTTTTAAATTCTGATCAAAAATTAGAAATCAAACCGCAAAAGATTACCGGACAAATTTGGCCTACTAATTGAAAAAGTTTCACCAAAGGCTTCTCGCCTTCAAAATCAACGCACTGAGTTAACTTTTTTTGCGGTTTTATCTCTTTGTTTGGTGCTGCTAAGTTTTCTACAGTGCGTGAAGTATGGACTAATGGATCATATTAAAGTCTGTGCAGCCGGCCGGCAAAGAAGTCCGGGCCGGCCCAGCAGAAATTTTAGAAAAAACCAAATTCATCCACATCCAGAGTGTCATTTCATTTCGGCTTAACATAGCCTGCCGAATTGTTATGCTGGCCTATGATTTGGTCGTCGGGCGAATGTGGCCGGCCGGCCTTGATTTTATACGGCCGGCCGGCCGGCTTTGACCGGCACCCGATGACCCGGTTCCATCTCGATTCAAAGCATATGCTGATTTGCCTAAAATATGCGGCAATAGCTTTGGCAATTTTCAACACACCACACTACATCCGCTTATACTGTTTCGCCGCGGCTATTGTCTAAAATTGACGGCTATACGTACATAGTTGCTGTCAGCATTGCCTATTTTATCAAAGTAAGCGATTGAGTAAGTCAAGAAGTAGTGTGTAAAAAATTGTTTACAAAGAAAACTAGAGGTTAAAATGCAGCTGGACTCGATTTCTGTTGGACTGGGGTATGTGAAATCGTGATACATGGGAATGTAACCAGGACAACAACAAACATGACAAAGAAAAGTTTTCAAAAGAGCTGCTCTATAAAGCATGCTTGTTGAAATTAAAATTGAAAATGTACTGGCAAGTGGCAACAAACTGAAAATAACGAATTTCAAGCATAAACAGCTATGACTTGCCAATTATTAAGTATACGTATTACCCTACAAAAACCCCCATCCCCCTTCCCTTCCCTTAATATCTATACTTACAAATAAGCTTAAGTAGACAAAATTACCTTTTTCAGTAATTACATCAATATGAACGATATTAGAAACAATGAAATAATGTGAAAACCAGCCTCGGTGCTGGTTTTCAATTTGAGCATATTCTAAAACTCTAAACGCTGGTTTTCTTAAGGTGGTAGTAACGTTTTCGACAGTTTTGCAGAAGTAACACTTGACAACTTACGATTAATTTTCAATCAATAAATTATAGTACGCATATTAATTTAGGAAACTATAATTTATTATGAAACAAATGCTTGCTAAAATAGCTTGAAACAATCATTTTTAAATTTCACAGAAAATAGTTTTCAGCCAGTTACGACAATTTTTCGTAAAATTTATGTTTAGCTAAGCCAAAGTAGTAGCTGGTCAAAACGGCTGCTTATTGAAAAAAGAAAAAATGACACACGGGCATGTCAAAAACCTTCAATTTAGATGCCAAATCTTATCCTTCCGCCTTTCACTTTTTGAGATTACGTCACATTTATGTAACATTTCTTTTTGAACTAAATTACATTACACAAAACTCCGCAAAACTTGACAACTACTGAAAAGATTTTGTTCAAACTTTCGGATGACTTGGCACACATATGTGTCTAGTTTATACTAAAATTTCAAAAATTTTGTTTGCTTAAATTTTGCGTTACATCAATTTCATTCACAGAAATCTGTAAAAATGTACTTCCGTGGACTAAATCTCAAGTCTCGATGTTGTAATCTTTTCATGCGTTATTTTACATGTTTTTTAGACAATATCTGATGTGTCAATTTTTTTTATTTGTATTAAGTTTGCCTATTTCGTGAAAAAATTAGATTCAAAAATTCGTATATTTTTCACAATTCGAAAAAATTCAAAATTAAATGTCCGTAACTTTTTTTCTGCATCATATAAATGCACCAAACTTAGCATTAACATTCACACTGTTATTGGTTATGTTAATGTAAAGAATGAAATTAGTTGGAGTTACACTGTCAATTTTACAAGCAAAACAAGAAAAATGCAAAAATTCACAAAATTTGACTTTGACAGTATCTGCTGACTAGTTTGTTACAAAGTTAAGCTAGATAATGTGCATAAGTGTAGTTTCAGTCAAGAATCTTTAACGTGAAAAAGACAGCTATTAATTCATTGAGTCAATCAAAAGTTATAGCACGTTATAAAAACTGTCGAAAACGTAACTACCACCTTAAACCCCCTTCGTGCAATGCAAACGTGCGTTTAGAACGCGCATATGAGACATATAGTGTGAAATTTCACTGCGATGTCTCGCTAAAGCTAGCCCTTAAACCATGGTTTTATAAAACCATCGTTAAACCACCTTTGTGAAATCCACCCTAACTCTCTACAAAGGAATCTTACTCCTTTTAGGAGTCTACTTGTTTTTTTACGCGGCGGCCTCAGCCGACTTTACAGTGTAGATTTACACTGCAGTATTGGGTAGGTCAGAAAATTACATTATGTGTGTGGGTGTGTGTGCTCATGGGCCGATTCCCGGCAAACAGCGGGCAGCAGCCGGGCTGACCGGGCCGACCGGGCCGGCCCGGTGAAAATGGCTGCGGCCCCGGGCCGGCCCGGTGCCGACACGTGGCTTAGCGACCGATCTCTAATAGGTATACATATCAATACATATAAGTCTCTACGAAAGAATTTCACTCCTTTTAGTAGTCTACTTGTGTGAAAAAGACTTATGACATGTTAAGCTCCAAATATAGTGTGAAATAAACTCTTTGCTGTGTTATGCGAGAACTATTACTTTTGACTTGGACTGAACTATACGATCACTTCCTTAGGTTCACTATCAACACGACACGAACAATGCAAAACATACGTTGCGAATAGGGTGTGACGTTCAGGTACGTTCAGGTGATTGCTTTAGGTACTGATTGCTTTATACTGTGACAATACAATAGATCATTAGCTTCACTAATTTCCAGACTATATCGGATCTCTACTCAACTCAACGCAGCTCAGTGGGGTAGCAGAGGTTAGAAAAGTTTTTCCGGGGGCTCCACCCTGCGAAAAGGGAACAGAGTAGCTATAGAAGACTAAACTACAGAGATCCGTTGAGGTCACCTAGGATCCTAGTCCAACCTCGTAGTTAAGATCAGTACCTCTGTTGGCTAACTCCGTCAAAATGCTTACGATCGCCAAAACGTACGTAAACACAAATACAACAGTACTACCTCCACGGCGATCGTGTTTACCTAGATTTCAATTGATTTCTCAACAATAAAACACCCTTTAATTTTGATTAAGTTCTCGTTAACTCTCAATCAACGTGTAGATTACTCAAAGTTTGCCTCTCCTATAGCTCGAACTAAAACTTCACTTGAGCGACTGGTTTCAGGGAATTTGAACTGCTCGGACAAGCTTTTCTGCTCTGCCCGTCGTGATTCTAGAGGGACACCAAAGGCCGGGGATAACTAGGAGCTTATACCTTGTTTCGGAGGCCTAGCTCAACCCTGACGACTGCTTTTTCTGGTAACGGGGCTCGGGGGACACTAACGGATCAACTCCCCAATGCTATCTCAAAGACGAAACTTTCCTTTTACTTTTTACGCGGCCCCCTCAGGGGTCAGGGGCCGCGTATATACTATATTCAGAATCTCATCGTCCTACGTTAGTTCCCGGGTAGGTCGAATTTTTAGTGTTATTTAACACTAGAAGTGCAGGTACCTCGGTGTTCTGCACACATCACACAAACACCAACACACCTGAACTTTTAGCGGCTAGAACTTCCGCAGATTGCAAAATATGCAGCTCCGGGGCAGAATCGAACTGCCAACAGTCTGATCTGCAATCAAATGCTCTGTTGATGCGCAAGGCACTACCAACCGAGCCAACCGGGCTAGCAGATGTGTTAACTGCATTTCGACTTTAATCAAACCAACAAATTCACGGTAATTACGATCAGTGAAAAATGTCGTGAAGCGTGCAAAAGTGGTTTAGCTTTTAAAAATGGATACCTATTGGACTTGTTGAATTTGTATCAACACTATCGAATATCAAGCGAATACGAACACTTTTTGCTTGAAGATAGTAGTACATAATTTACATTCTGCTTGACAGAGAACTTACATCAGTCGAGGTTAACAAGACAATTTCAGTGGTCTCATAGTGTAATGGTTAGCACTCTGGATCTATAATCCAGTTATCCGAGTTCAAATCTCGGTGAGACTTAATTTTTAAAAGTACGGTTTTTGACTAGTTTTCTCCTCCAAAAGCGTGTTAAGCTTTGGTAATTTTTACTCCTTCAAAAGCTTTGGATAGTGTTTGGTTTGGAGCTACTCAGCAGATAATGTGTTCAGAAATTGGTGTTTGAAATCAATTGATCCACAAGATTTGGCCGTGTTTAATATTTCCTTTAGAATATTGACACTCAGGCCTCGCAATGTAACCACTTCTCACTCAGCAGAAGAGCTTGTTGACTAACGACTCAAAACTCTGCTTAACACTCGAAACTGTGTGTGATTCGTGTAAATTACGTATTCCTGAAAAAGATAGCACAATACGCCTAACAATTAATCGTAGCTACAATCTACACCCTAAATAACGCGCTAGACAATGGTACTCTTGGATTCCAAAAACCGCTAAGGACACGACACAACGGACTGACACGGAACGCACACACGGTAGTCAACCTGGAAACAACCTACTCTGGAATCGGCACTCTTCTAGCCTGACCCTGTCTAGGCTAGATCGATCTGCAATTGCGATCTACTGGTTTCAACTCAAAGGCTCAACAGGCTGCTAGCTATCCTACTGCTGATCTATCCTATAAGATCAGCCTAGGCACTACTACAATGCTAAGGACAGCGGGGGGAGTAACTAACAGGACTAGTCCTGGCTGGCTGGCTGGAATGGATCTGGGCTGGATCGGCAGGAACCGGGGAGCAGGAGGCTCGGGCTGCGGAGCGGAGCAAACGACTGGGAGCGGCGGGTGACACGGACTGGGTCTCGGCGGCTCGGACTTCACACCGGACACGGAGGGCAGCTCGGACTCGGGGGAGCGGACGCGGCGAGCGGGGGAGCGGGAACTGGACAGACTGGCGACGCGGGGGCAAGGTCGGCACCGGAGCCTGAATGGGCTGAACCGGCCGACTGAGCGAGGGGGGCAGGAGAGCGACTGGAGCGGCTGCACGCGACGACGGCGGGCAACGGCTGGAGCGGAGACCGGGGCCTGAATGGGCTGAACCGGTTGACGGAGCAGACTGACTGGAGCGAGGGGCAGCCGGAACGACCGGGGGGCACACGCGCCGAATAGCGCAAAGACCTGGGCGCAAGGGTAAAGACCGTGGGGGCACAGGCGCTGGAATGCGTACTGACAAACACTTAACCTGGGGAGCCTCTGGCTCTGGATAGACTAGGTAAAAATGGAGACGGAGTCGGATTTTTGGGTTATAGATTTATTGAAATAGCTGGCAGGTATAGATACAATGCGAGGAGGGCAATGTGCAATAAGCAGGCGGAGGAGCAAAAAGAGAGCTTGAGGATAGCCGACCTACCTCGGCGAAAACTTCCTATCCGACTGTCCTAGCTACTACTTGAGGGGGCGGCTAGTTTCTTTGAGGTGCTTTGTCGGGATCTCCCGATCCCGAAACTAACCAATGAGATGCGGCCATTCTTAGGCCCGCCTATCTACACTTTTGCAAAAATCCACTTGAGGGCTGGGGGGTCGAGGGCTGCTGGCCCTCACACCTCGATAACTAATTCCTTGTTAATAGCCCTTGATTCCTGGTGGGCCCAGGTATCATAAATATTTCTACTTCTTCTTGGGCCGACCAGAAAATTTAAACACTTGAGTTACGGTATTATGACAAAATTGGGAAAAACACGAACCATGAAAGGAAAAAGGAGAGAAAGGGGGGAAATAGGGGGGAAAGGGAAAAATATGACTAAAAACCAAATTATTACTTAACCACTTTATTAATGTTACGTATTACTAAATTATATACTTCATTACATGCTGTGTGAAGTTAAGACTTAGTTGCCATACTTATTTATTATGCATTATGGGCTGCAGACCCATTCAAAACTTGACGTGTACGACTACCGTAATCCTTCAGTTACAATTGCAGTTTTCAACTACCATTTTAGGCTCTCTTTTTACCCGACATACAAGCACGTACGTTCACAGAAACAGTTCCAAAATGAATTCATAGAGTCCTGCTGAAAACACTGATTAAAAGCATACCAAACATTACTATAATATTATTACAAATTATCAATTAATAATACATTACAATTACGATACATTTCGGTCGTCTTTCAGCTCACTTCTACTGCTAAGTTCGACTAAACTCTCGGATATAACTTCGAATAACTTTAGCTATGCTTCACCTTTCAGCTTAAAAACTACGTATTAATTCTTCACTTATTAAGCTACAATTCCGTATATTTCATGACGCACAAAACCAACTAATTACTGACTTATAAACCGTTAAAATTAGCTTATTACTGCTTTTCAACTTCCAGCTAGCTCGCCAATATCTGGGCTAATATTTCAGCTTAGCCCAGATATTGTTTACAAACAACTATCCGGCTAGCTTCTACATTCTCAGGGGGGCTTTTAAATCACTGCTTAAGTTTCACTAGTTACTTACGAATTATTAACGACCCTCAGACAATACGGACAAATAATTATACGGACAATTAATACGAATACATGGGCAATTATTATGACAATCGGCTTCAAAAGGGAAAGGGGCGGATACTGGTTAGGGACATTATCACGTATTCTTCGTACTTATTACTGCTTCCTTCTGTACTAAACTTGTACTATACTTCAGGGGGGGAACTTAGGGCTCACACAACTGACGGTTGACTGAATCAGGCGCTCTCGTACGGACATAGGGGAGAAATTGGGGGTTTTGGGAAATAAGCAAAACGGGGATTCCGCCTGAGAGTGTGGCCTCATTCTGCGCCACGTCTAATCACTAAACTACGTACTCGAATCAACCAGTAGCTCACTTCTTGCAGCTACAACCAAAATCGTTCAAAACCTGTATCAATCATGGGGCTCGTTAACCCTGTTTTATTACATTTTGTTTACAAAAGAAATTGCTCATTATTGCAGACAGTTGAAAGTTAAAAAAATATTTAAATATTCTTTAGTGTATTGCCTATTAACTCGTGATCATCTCCGAATAACCTTGCTCCTGTTAGGGCCAACTTGTCTTACTATGCGCGAAAAAACTTTGTGTACGTGATAATAAGTATGGGTTATGGCACTGGTTAGCACTGATTTATACGCATGTTTCTGTGAAACTCCGAGTGCACCTGCACGAGGGTTTCACGCATGCGTATCAATTACTTTTAGCACAACCACCAGTGCTATAATTGATTTGTAAATCGGTTCGAGTACAGCGTGCAGCTAAAGTGGACTGCACGCTGCTGAGTGCAGTATAAGTCTGGTTATTGCACTTTACTGTAACACTGAATCGAGTTACAAAGGCTATATATAATCTGATTGGCTAATTCTTACGGACACGGACAAAAGTTGAACTGAATTCAACTTGGCTTCCGGACATCCCTTACGGACAAGTTGTTCCGGACTAGGGTTGTTTCAATTATGGAATTATTTTCAATTTCAATACCATTATCAATTTTTTGCCCAAATATTTTCAATTTCAATACCATTATCAATTTTTTGCCCAATTATTTTCAATTTCAATACCATTATCAATTTTTTGCCCAAATATTTTCAATTTCAATACCATTTCAGTTTTTTTCTTGAAATATTTTCAATTCAATTTCAATTTTGCAAATATTTTCAATTTCAATTATTTTTCAATTTTTTTAGCGTAACTGCTGAGGCTTTTTTAATAAGTAATATTATTATAACTGTTTGTAACTGTTCATCTGTTAACACAAAAATGCGCGAAATTACACGCACCGCGCACACACTTACGGTATTTAACCAGACGGACTCTAACACGTGGTTTTTTATCAATCCTAGAGATCGTAAAACCTTCATTCACGTTGCAGAACATTTGATTAAACTCACTGTGTTACGAAACCCAACGAGAGTGAATGATGTAAAGATTTGAATCCACTTTTTAATAACTTACGGATCACAACGAAAGACACTACGAATTGTGACGACAAAAAGGAATAAGGACTACTTATGCACTCAGTAAAAGTGTATATAAGTTAAAATATGTAAATTTTTTTCAATAGCCGATCAACCATGTGACGCCACCCAAACTAAGTTACTGCAAACATGTTATACTTCTAATCTCGGTGAATAGCATAATTTTTGGCAATCTGGTGTCAATACTTTTTGTAAAAGTTGTGTTGGAACGTTTAAGCTACTAAGCCATTGTACTGTTATAATCTGCTATGCACTATGCAGTCCCTCTGTTATCTGCTATGCACTATGTAGTCACAGAAATACAGATCAGCGTAATTGCTATGTTATACTAAGGGCCTATTCCTTTACCGGATTAAAGGTTAATTTTAATCGGACTAAACGGTTTAAAAAATTCAGCTTAAGGCTCGATTCATACTTTTGTCCGTATGTCCGTTTAGCCGGCAGAATGACGTCACTAGTAGCCTAGTGCAGTGGATCAGCCAGCACGTGTGACGTCATTATTTCGTCATTTTGTCGGCTGAACGGACATATGTACGGCTGTATGAATCGAGCCTAAAAATGCCATTCCAAAACGTCCGGATTAAACGGACATAACATTTAGCGCGCTGCTTTTTGATTGGATTAAACGGACTTAACTATACGCGCTAAGGTAAAGTGTGCATGTTAAATCCGTTTAGTCCAGTGGTAGTTTTGGAAAGGGGTCAGAATAAAATTAAGCCGCTGGCTTATTTTAACTCCTTTAGTCCGTCTAACCCGATTTGCAATTCCTAAACCTCCGACTAAAATAAGTCTAGTCCGTTTAATCCGGTAAAGGAATAGGCCCTAAGTTTTTTAGACTTAAGTATCATACAAGATAATACAACTCCTAGCTCTATAGACTCCGCTTACAACCCGTTTGTTACATCATTGTGTGAATCTCCGGGTTGGAAAATTGCTCCTTTTAGGGGCTGCTTGTTTTATTCTAACCTGATATCTATTCTTAAACTTCGGACCAAACTGAGTCCAGTCTATTGACAGTTTATTAACAAAGGTACTGAAAGAAATCGTAATGTGTTTACAATAACAAAGGTTCAAGCTGATAATAAAGAGACCTACGCTCAATTGAAAATAATAATTGAAATTCGACAATTTCAATATCAATTACGTTTCAATCATGGCTGTTCACCAACACATGCTACATGCACAAACAGGCATACAGACAAGACTTCTTTCCAGCAACAGACATGCAGTGAAGTCAACCAGCCCAGCATAATTGATATTGAAATTGAAAGTATAGTTTCAAAATTTCAATTTCAATTAAAATATTTTCAATTTCAATACCATTATCAATTTTTGACTAAATTATTTTCAATTTCAATACCATTATCAATTTTTGACTAAATTATTTTCAGTTTCAATATCAATTAATAATTGATATTGAAATTGAAAGTGGGTTTCAATGATTAAATGAAATAATTGAAACAACCCTATTCCGGACAAATATATATGAATCTAAACACTCTTACGGACAGCCTTAACGGTTACGGACAAGTATGAACCGGGGTTTAATATTTGTGACGACGGCCGGTCAGAAGTCGGGCCAACCGGCGAAAATATTGGCTTTTGCATGGTCTAGTTGTTCTACGTTTTTTGAACGTCAGTCATCCGTTGAGACACCGAAGTATCCAGTTGGAATTTATGAAAATGCCTTCAAAAACAGGAGAAATGATTGTAAGAGTTCAATAGTCTGATGGCGGCAGCATTAAAATTATTAAACTCTCTATCGCCTTACTGACGTTTCCTTACGGAATCTAAAAAGCATGAACAAGGCAGGAAAAGAATGATTCATTAGCATACCTATTAGTAAAAGAATGCACCAGACATTTTAATGCAAGAACCAGATAGCAGACACAGTGCACATATATACTACATAATTGAATGGTGAGCAAAACAAGTCAACCCGAAACAAAGTTTAGGGTCGATTTATACTTCAACAGGGCACACGGATAAAGGAGCGATTCATACTTTTGAGCCTGCTTGTATGGTCGAAAATTTACGGCAAAATTGAACTGATGAAGTGAAATGATTGTGTCGTTTAATTCGGATGAACGGACTATGTCTGAAGGGTAAACATGAACGCGGCTGAACGAACGAAGGCATGAACGAACAGCCAATTCACTTTGTTCGAACACCCGTTTGGCCGTAAATTGTCCAATGTCCAGAAGTATGAATCGACCCTAAAAGTTAATGAGTTATAAGTATTCAAAGCCAAAAGTTTCTGACAATGTCACTGCAACGCTCATTCTCGAAACTTTTATCGCTGATTTATCTGAAAATAGTTTTAAATACTTGCTTACACATGCAAATTCGTGTGCCGTGTAGTCAATAATACTTAAAATTCAGCGGCCTCAAAAGCTAAATATTATTTCTGTGAAAATTTGATCGTGCTTAACGTGCTATGCAATAATGATTCCATTCTGACTTCCGTGTCAGGGTTGGGTTCTAGAACCAAAAAATCGGCGGAACAAAAGAGGCTAAGGCAGGACACAATGTGCAATGGCATGGTTACACGTCTTCGACAAAATTGAAAAAGTAACAGTGAATTGTTAATATCAGTTATTTTGTTCTTGATTTCCGCGAATTTCATTAAGAGCTAAAACCAAACCTTCGATTTCTTCATTTCTAAAATAAAAAAAAACAGAAGTTTCAGCTTTGAATAAAAGAAATTTGCAAAGACCTGTCGAAGACCTTTTTAGAAAGGAATAATAATGAATTACTAAAATACTATAATTCCGTTCAATAGACTTTACTTGACGGAAAAAGTGACCCCAAAATCTATCACATCTTGTCTTGACGCAACATTTAAAATCTTAACCCTTTCCCTCATCACTTTTTTGTCTTAATGGTGCGACTATTTTTAACGAAGGTTATATGATATAATATTATTATATACTAAATTCACCACTATTAAAAATCGTCACTTTGAACACAATGTTGATTCTCAAAATATTGTAATTAATAAAATCTTTGCACCAACTTACTGGCGTTCTAAAAGAGCTCTAGTGGTTTTTAACTGGTGTTGATTCATGGTTTGCTGCGACGACCGCTCTGCCGGACTGGAACCATCGCGTTCCTGCTGGACCTCCGCTTGACGAGCACGGCGTTTCAGCTGGAAAACATAAATAATAAAAAATAATATAATATAAAACATCAATTCACATTTGCGTGTAATCAGCAAATCATGACTGAGCACAGAAAATATCACAAGTAAACAAGTTGAGTAAGATTTCAAGCAAATGAAAGTGAGTACGTTTAAAACTATTTGCTTGAATAACATAGTAGATAAAACTAGTACCTATTAACAATATTTTTTTTAAGAAACTACAACTTATATTAATTGATACAAAAATGCATTTTGCATGCAAATGCAAAAAAACAAAATCCATTTGGCATCACATTGGGCAGAATAGGAGGTTAGCATGTTAAAGTGGAAAAATGCAACGTAGTTCGTTAAATATGATGCACAAGTTTACTGTAAACAGGACAAATTTAAAAGTTAAAGTCAGTGGATAAGACTGTGATCAGAATAGTATCCAGTCTCATGATACAGCTTAGCGCTTTCTGCACCCTATTTGCGCAAATCATTCGTACGCGTCAGCTTTCGAAAACGCCAATATTACGTCAGATAATAATTTGTTAATATAGACTGTAACAGACAAACCTCTGTAGCCCCGCCCCCTATTTAGGACCTCCTAGTTAGAAAAAGAGCAGCAGATTTTAAACCAATAAGGTTTAGCTAGAATTTAACTACATAAATTGATTTCAAGCTTTAATTCAGCTCAAGCTTAAAGAGAGGTTGAAGCCGTATATGCATGGCCGGTTTTCATGGGACCAGATAGTCAAGGATATAGCGAGGGACAGAAGCCAGTGGCGACACACTGTGGGAACCCTTGTGACCGGGCCGGGGCCGCCGTGAACAGGTTCCTGTTGGAGGCGCATAAGTAAGTAACTATAAGTAAGTAAGTAAGTAAGCTTAAGTTAAACAGCCAATAAGTAAAGCCAACTCACTTCAGCAATATTTTCACAAAATCTGGCTAACTGGGTCTCCATAGATTCTAATTCTTTGTGCATTTTCTGCTCCGCATTAGACAGCAAACCTTCACGAGAACGTAGCTTGGACATCACAGCCTGACATCTGCAAAAACAGGTTTACGATTGATCTATATTCACATCTGAATGTCCGCTCTGCCGGAAAAGTTACGACATAATCAAGCCCCATTCTTATCTTGTGCATCAATAATGGCGTGGTTTTTATGTGATTTTGCACACTGAAAGAACATATGGCTGTTCATGCTTAAGGACATTAATAGTGGATTTCACAAAGGTGGTTTTACTAAGCCATAGTTTTACGTACGCTTTTATATGATTTGCACATAATTTCATTACGAAATATAGCCTGATTCGTTACGAATTTTCTGGATTTACTTAAACCATGGTTTTAGCTCAAATTATGTGCAAATCATATAAAAACGTACGTAAAACCAAGAGTATAAAACCATGGTTTAGTTAAACCATCTTTGTGAAATCCACTCTAAATGAACATTTGGTACGCAATTACTTGTAACATTTTTAAATGTAGATTTGTGTCTCACGTTGAGGAAATTCGGAGTTTTTTTAATGAAAAATGTTTCTAACCTCTCAAGAAGCATTTTCTGACGTTTTTGTGCAGCCTGACACCGAGAGCAAATGGAATCGTTTGATTTCTGGGCTTCGGTTACGTGGGTTTGTAATAAACGAAACTGTTTACGATGCTTCTGCTCCATCTCTGTCAAATGTTTTATCCTAAAATGAAAAAACAAAACGCAATAAAATAAAATAAAAATAAAAGGCAACATCGGATTCTTCCTCTGATCACTGTTCCGCCACTAACTTTGACAACTGGCTCCGAGCTAACGGAACAAGTTATCAAAAAATAAGGATCTAACGCGCTGCGGAACGTGAATAAAACCGACAAGTTATAATAAAAATCCTTTACATGGATTCAATGTGTTTCGTTCAATACTCAGAGTAAAAAATTACACGCAAATAATGGGATTTTACGTAATTAAAGTCCGTCAAAACATACCGTTTTGAACACTCTTCCTGAGCAATTTGCAATTTTCCAATGTATTCTTCGCGAAAGATCAGGAAAACATGATGTAATAATTCGTATATTTCTTTCGATGAAGCTTGGCTTGAGTTTCCGGAGCCGAGCCTATAAGTTAAAGTAATCTATTTAATTGGGTTTTTGAGCTTTCGGTGATTTCGAACACAAGATGGGGTTTACAGGGCTCAATTACGAGCGAAAGTGTCTCCTGATACTTGAGCACAAATTTTTGGTAAAAAATGGTAGCGGTATACGGAGCCAGGTCTCTTATCATTTGAAAAAAATGAACTTTGAACAATTTTATTTGCTACCGATACGTACGGAACGAATAAAATGGACATAATAATTTAACGTCTAATTTTATTTAGTTATATATTTATCATCTAAAAAAAATTAAATTTCATTCAAAATCTTTTTTAGTTTTTAAAAAAAGCGACTTGCCGTGTGAAATGTGTGAAATCAATAAAGTGGTACTTGATTACAAAAATTACTTAAGTAATGGCTGATCCGATTGCCGTCTGAGAATACGGTTGATCATTTGCGAAAAACCAGTTGAACTCATAACTGCCGTTTGACCGGAGGAAATAATATCAGATGAGATTCCGTTCGAACTGTCAAAACTGCTCAGCCCAAGAATGTCCAATTTGGATCTAAAATACACCGGCAAACAAAGACAGATTTATAATTTGACAGAGCTGTACTTAATGCACGGGCGTAGTGTCGATTTCGCTACCCCTCCCTTAAACTCTAACTTTCGCACACGGGTATTCGATTCCTCTTAAGATTTTGGATTCGGCCGACAAAAACCTCCGTATTGATCTTCTGAGCTCACATTTTTCTTGCTTGAAAAGTAAACGTTCCACACACCGCCCTTAAGGGGGTAGTGTCGCGAAAGCAGTTTTGCTCATAGGTTGAGAAAATAGAACTTTTTGTTTTGAAATAGTACGTTCAATGAGACGCTAGTCCAACGCTGTCTGGTGTCAAACAATTACTGCCAGACAGCATACTACCAATATTGACAAATAGTTTGGACCAATCGCCATTAGTAAGCCAGACATCACACAATAGGTACATAAAAGTTTGAAAAATCAAGCCAGATATCAGATTGGCCAGCTTGTAAAGTACACATAATGTGTGGACGCACAATTTTTTGCGACAAATAAGAAAAAAGAAAATTGAAGGTTCGTTTTCCTTTTTATTTGAAAATAAGCGTCTAGATTTTTCACAATTTATCATTATTGCTGTTACTAATTTACAGTTTACGTACACATTCACAGTTCAAACTAGTATTACTCCACAGCCGCTACAGTAGTTTGCACTAAATTTTGTATGCATAAACTACAACATATGTGCTATCAGTCTGTGTAAAAAAACTAAACAGAAATATTAATAAATATGCCGAAAATATGGAATGTGAATAGGTTTTCAAAACGTCATTTTTCCGACTTTGCGACATCATTGCAAACTATATGCTTCACCAATTTTTCTGAAACTTGGCAAAAATATTTGCAATGAAACATATTTTTAGAATTTAGAAAGAACAATGACCTATCTTTTACTGAAAAAGTTTTATAGTCGCGCAAAATCGACTGCTTTCACGGCACTACCCCCTTAAGTGGATACGCAAAATACGCAAAAACGTTTATACCGTTTGTACCGTTAAGGCAGCAGTTTCGTTAGGTCCACACTGTTCACTAAAACTCTGACAACACCTGCGTCCCATTAAGGCAGCAACTGTTTCGTTAGAGCCACACTGCGTTCCATGAGGTCCACAGTTTGTGCATTTCACACTATATTTTACAAGGCGTACTTTCATTCGCTTGACTTTCAATTGCTCGACTTTCATTCGCTCGACAAATCTTTAATAGATTTCCAAAACAGCCAATGTTTACAAAGTTTGCGATTGCTCGACTTTCGGATGATCGTCAGCCCTTTAAGGTGGTAGTTACGTTTTCGACAGTTTTTATAACGTGCTATAACCTTTGATTGACTCAATAAAATTAATAGCTGTCTTTTTCACGTTAAAGAACTTGACTGAAACTACACTTATGCACATTATCTAGCTTAAATCTGTAACAAGCCAGTCAGCAGACACTGTCAAAGTAGTCAAATTTCGTGAATTTTTCCATTTTTCTTGTTTTGCTTGTAAAATTGACAGTTTAACTTCAACTAATTTCATTCTTTACACCAACATAGCCAATAACAGGGTGAGTTTTAATGCAAAGTTTGGTGCATTTATATGATGCAGAACAGAATTTTTTTACGAAACAGGCTAAATTAATACAGACAAAAAAATTGACACATCAGAAATTGTCTAATAAACATGTAATATAACACATGAAAAGATTTCAACATCGAGACTTGAGATTTAGTTAACGGAAGTACATTTTTACAGATTTCTGTGAATGGAATTGATGTAACGCAAATTGTAAGCAAACAAAATTTTTTAAATTTTAGTATAAAGTAGACACATATGTGTGCCAATTTATCCCAAATTTTGAACAAAATTGTTCTAGTAGTTGTCAAGTTTAGCGGACTTTTGTGTAGTGTAGTGTAGTTAAAAAAGAAATGTTACATAATTGGACCCCTATTGCCTGCCTTTACAATCCTAGTGTCTTCGAACGCTCGACAAATTTAACGTGAAGATACTCCAGTCCCTGTTTAATTGCCAAAAATTAAAACGCTGTTGCAAGTGAATTAGCCTGCTATGAATGAATACGTGACAAACTGCAACTCCGAGAAAAAATTAATACTATTTTACTAATGTCACAACTGCAACTTAGAGAAAAAATTAATTAGTGAATTTTTTAAATTTTTTTAAATGAATTAGTTCGTACAGTATATCTAGTCAAGTAATTTTCATAATTTGCGATTTCTGAATTTTTATAGCTTACAAGAATTTTTCTTCACAAAATTTTAATAATTTTGCCCGCTAAAATCAAGCACTAGCTCCGCCACTTATAAAGACATTACAATAGTTTCAGGCCTCGGTCTAAAGGTCAACACAATACATGAGAACTTGCAAGAGTTTTAATTTTCGGCAATTAAACAGGGAATGGAGTATTGTCACGTTAAATTTGTCGAGCATTCAAAGACACTAGGATTATAAAGACAGACAATAGGGGTTCAATTAAACGGTTGACGATCATCCGAAAGTCGAGCAATCGCAAACTAATGTAAACATTGGCTGTTTTCCAAATTCATTAAAGTTTTGTCGAGCAATTGAAAGTAGAGCGAATGAATGGTCACTATTTTACAATTATTACGATACATAATTATGAGGATTTGAGGGGGGAGGGGTCAAATTGCTGTCCTCAAAATCTACTCCGGCAGCCTACCTACACAGAAAGGTGGCAACTTTTCCTAGTCAAACTTTTTAAAATTTCAGAAATAAATTTTGCGCTTATTTTCAGTTCCGCTTTCGTAATGGTAGCTTACCTTAGCTGCCGTTAATTTATAACATTTCACATCGAAGGTCAAAGGTAAAATTAATTTCCACTTGAGTCAAAACTAGTACTATACAATTAAACACTGCTGCCTTAACGCTACAAATGTGGCCTTAACGAAACACACAAAAGAGTGTGGACCTAATGGGACGATTTTAATCCTAACTTAATTTCGTGTGGCCTTAACGGGACAGCCGTTTATTCAATGTAAATTATAAAAGACCCAAGGCCGACTAAAGTAAAAAGAATATTACTAAAATTATTGGTTGAATTTGGATGTTCAGCATTTCAAATAATATTTACCATTCAAGCACTAAAACAAATAAGAATCGCCCTCCAAACAGCACTCCCAGCTTAACCCAAACCCCTTGCGATTAGAGTAATTTTTAGATTTAATGTTATTGAAGAGACGTTTAGTTTTTAGGTTAAAATCGGATATGTTAGTGCACAGTCTACTGTACCTGACTAACTCATTTTCCACTGTATTGAAAGCGCAGCAGGTAGCTATATTACCGTATAAATTAGGTAATGATATAACGTTAAATTTAAAGTTTTCCCGTTTGTCAAAAACTTTAGTAATGAACTTATTGTCGTGTATTTTAGTGGATATATCGAGGACATCCGCTTCATCATTTTTGTTATTAACTTTGTTAAGAGTTAGACAGTCCGGGTATATATCTTTACTAAGATTTTCAAATTTATCATTGTCATTGATAGCAGTTATGTCGTCGATATATCGGAACACATTTTGCAGGTATTTGAGATTTTTATTATTGTTTATCATTTGGTGTTTGACATACTTATATTCATAGTGAAAAAGACATAGATTAGCTAGAAACGGTCCAACGTTGGTACCCATTGGTATTCCAATAATTTGTCTACAAATAACATTTCCGCAGGTAAAGTAACTATTATTAATGACAAATTGTACAAATTTTAGAATTAAATCTTTGTCCGCGGCTATGCCCTTCGTAGTATTGGAAAACCAGTTGGCAGATTTTTCATGTATAGCGATCTTGGTGTTTTTGTTGAAAGTAATGTCTAACACTGTTTTGATGCTTTAGACGATGTCATCATGTGGTAGATTAGTGTATAATTGACCAAAATCGAATGTGTTTATGGTTTTAGCTTCTTTATATGCTGAAATGTTTTCTAGTGTTTTCAGGATAGTTTGATTGTTATCGATGATCCAGTATGGAGAAATTTTCCACTGTGTATTTAGAAAATTATTGCAGTATGATTTCAATCTGGTTTGTATCTTATTTAATGCAAGGCTTAGTCTAGCAGAAATAGGTTTAGTGCATGCCTTGCTGCTAGCAATGATAGTTCTAAAACTAATGGGATTTTTGTGAAACTTGGGTATAATTTGAGCGAAGGGTAATGTGTTGTGTTCCTTATCTACTGTAAAGCCCAAATTGGTAGATGTGTGAATGAAGTCAGTTATGATTGTTTCCTTATCGATGTTGTTGACTATTTCATAGGTGTTGTTTTTCTTTATTATGCCGAGTTCTTCGATTAACTTACTGATGTAAAATGATTTGCAGATGATAGCAAAATTATGTGCAGCCTTATCAACAACGGTAAACACATATTTGGATTTTAATTTCTTAATGTCTTTTAGTAAAATAGAGATGTTATCTGGCTTGTTATTATGTATGTTAGTTTGTGTTAGTTTGTTTTTCGCTATACTAATTATTGCGTTTTTCCATTCGACGTATTCTGTGTTATATCGTACATTCTTAGAGCAGAGTTTCTTTATGTATTTATCGAGTCCTATATTTATAGATCTTAAAATTTCTTCTTTGTCCAAATTTTTATTTGGTCTGTATTTCGTTCCTTTCTGCAATAGTTGTCTAATCTTAATATTGTCAATAATGTTCACGATGCCAGTTATAATATGTTTGTGATGTGGGTCGATAAAAGGTGAAGTTTGACAGTCGCACGTAGGCTGGTTGCTAGAGTAGTCATATATGTCTAGGTTATCCAATGTCTGTCTGTAGTTGAAAAATATGGAACCGATGGTCTTGTCATATGTATATATAGGCATAGGTATGTGCATATCATGTGTTGTGTCGTCAGGCCATAGTTTTTTAACTTGTTCATTGTATTTCGTTCCTTTCTGCAATAGTTGTCTAATCTTAATATTGTCAATAATGTTCACGATGCCAGTTATAATATGTTTGTGATGTGGGTCGATAAAAGGTGAAGTTTGACAGTCGCACGTAGGCTGGTTGCTAGAGTAGTCATATATGTCTAGGTTATCCAATGTCTGTCTGTAGTTGAAAAATATGGAACCGATGGTCTTGTCATATGTATATATAGGCATAGGTATGTGCATATCATGTGTTGTGTCGTCAGGCCATAGTTTTTTAACTTGTTCATTGTTGAAAATTTTATTTAGATTGAGATGGTCAAAAAGTTTATTAGAAAATTCAAAAATAATTTTTGGTTTGCGTTTTCTGTGTGTCTTTTCCTTCTTATTAGGTTTATATAGTTTATAACTGCATAGATCCTTAAGAACGTTTAATATGTTGAGGTCTGAAGTATTGTTGTCAATAATATGTAAGTATAATTTAGAGATGCTTTTCTTATTTAAGCTAAATATGTATGGAATCAGATTACGTCTGCAGTCAATTGGGTTCAATGAGTGTTGTTCAAGTATGTCGTCAAATATCAAGTTGGGTCAGTAGTATCAGTGTTGTGATGTTTTTTGCCTCTTTTCCTACTATAGCGTTCAATTTTGAGGAACATTTTGTATATCAGTTGGTTAATTTTCTCATTCTTAACGCGGTCGTTTAGGCCAAACGGACTTTTAGTTCTAAGTGTTTTTATCCAATAATCTTCACGTTCAAGATGTTTTGTTTTGTCAGTTTCATCGTCACCTGAACTGTTAATTTTCTCGATGATTTTGACGTAGTATTCTGTGCAATGAGTATTGTTAAAATGTTCTACTAATGTTTTGCATCCAGCTTTGTTTCATCATTATTATTATTCATTTCCATTCACTACAAATCAACAAAAAGAATACAAAAGTAAAAGAAAACCATATTAATTCATCAAAATACGTCAGAATGAGCGAATCATAGGACACTTTTTATATTCTACGAAATGGATTCTACTAAAACATTAATTACGTAAAGAACATACTTTAATTTTGCACAAAAAATGTCATTCAAATTAGCCAACATAACAGCGTAGGGGACATCTTCGCCCATAGTTGTAACACAAAGACCCTGCAGTGGGTTACCGTCGCTGAAAAAGCATAATTAACAAAATGTGACAATTTCGTGCGATGTCCCACAAGACACTGATTAAAAATTGCTGAAGTAGCAGATGAGATAGGCGTAATTTTTGCGACTACTCGCTGTACTTTTGTCGCCTGAAATTTATTTTTTTCGTCATGAAAGTGTGTGTTTCTTTTTGTCTCAGACTCTCAGGGTTCATGATGTTTGGTCAGACATTAGTTTGTAAATAGTTCCTAACAAAGTACAGTTTGTTCAGTTTTTAGTCGTTTCCATAAAAAGACCCCTATTTTTATGTACCAGAATTATTACTAATAACTGAAATAGTGAAATATAGTAAATTTGCTTATCTCAAGGCAAGATGTGTCTATAACTATGCTCAGGTCAATTGGAAACGCGTTGGCTGTTCTTGTACTAGTAAGGAAAAATGCCCTTGTCGGGCGGCTCCTTGGGTAGAATAGGTTACTGTCTGTCTAAAGCGGAAAAATACTTAGGCTGAGCTTGTAAAAGCATTGGTACAAGACTTTATTAACGAGAATATGCAATTCGTGTGAGCTCGTTAAAGTAGGTGGACTAGGTATACCTGTTGAGAATAGGAATATGATCTTCGTAGGGCAGACACTGTTTTCCGCACCCTATTCGCGCGACCTTCAGCTAAATTATATCGTTTGCTCATGTAACATAGAGGCTTTTTTACACTAATTCAACATTGGCAAATGGCAAAAACGTTAGAGCGGGCACTCGTAACAATTTTAGCTGAAATGTCGACTGTTGGCTGAACGGGTGAAATGATTCAGGGGTGTGCAAACAATCGGTCAGGGATTGCTAAAGTTCTCGGCTGACAATTACGCTGAAAACCCTACCTCGCACCAATGTACTTTGCACGCCATAAATGGGTCAATTTAGGTCGCAGTTTCTTGTAAGCTCTTGCTTTTAGATTATGGACTCTCAGATTATGGATTTGTTCCTACTTTAGCTTACACACATCTAACACAATATACATAATTCAAATATGATCGAATGAAGTAAGATGCTTACACAGTACCTTACATATACATACATATATTATGATCAAGCGATAAGTTAAGGATCTGGATAAGGCCTGCCGTTATCTCACAGAACCTTTTTATCAAGCATATATACTTTACAACAATAATAAAAAGAAAATACCGTTGAAACAAACCCAGAACGGGCTGTAAGTTCGCGCGAATAGGGTGCGGAAAACAGTGTCTGCCCTACGAAGATCATATTCCTATTCTCAACAGGTATACCTAGTCCACCTACTTTAACGAGCTCACACGAATTGCATATTCTCGTTAATAAAGTCTTGTACCAATGCTTTTACAAGCTCAGCCTAAGTATTTTTCCGCTTTAGACAGACAGTAACCTATTCTACCCAAGGAGCCGCCCGACAAGGGCATTTTTCCTTACTAGTCCTCTCTCTTTTTCCGCTGTAGTGGAAACGAACCACACTACATATACATAGCTATGACGGCTTCACTGCCTGAAGCGGACCAATGTAGTATGTACGTAAGTGTACATGTGTACATGTCTATATACCTATGTAAAATTTACCCCTTGGACCCCCGTTCGGTGGGTGTTGGAATGCATGGAGGTTCTACACAAAAACAAACCACGGATTCGTAATCAGGGGCTCAAATCACCTCTATGGACATCAAAATTGAAATTTTGAAAGTTTTACCCCTTGGACCCCTGTGGGGGGGGGGGGGGGTAACCTAAGGGAGGAGGTGGGGTCGCAGAGGAGTCAACGAGAGTCATAGACGAAAAAAGACCTCAGATTCGTGTTCAGGCAGTCAAATTCCACCTATGAACATCAAAATCCGAATTTTGAAAACTTGACGCCTTGGACCCATTGTGGGGGGGGGGGGGGGAAATACCCTAGCAAAGGGTCGTAGGAGAGTTCACGAGAGTCACAGTCAAAAATGAACCTTGGATTCGTGTTCAGGGGGTCAAATTACCCCAATGGACATCAAAATTTCAAATTCAAAAAAATTGACCCATTTTGCCCCCCTAGGTGGCACCCTGGGGGACATGGGTGTCCAGAGTGGGTATAGGCAAAAATAAATCTCAGATTCGTGTTCAGGACACCAAACTACCTCTAGAGACAAGTTTTTGAGAATAAACTCGAAAAAAAAAATTTTACCCCAAAAGTGCAAAAGGGTCCAGAGTCCCCTTTGAGAACACCCTAGGGGGGCAATTGGTGGGGCAATGGGTATTAATATGATATGTTCGCAAGATCACAATCCATATTACACGAAAAAACTTGAACTATCATGAAAAACAAGCAGCAAACCTAATTAGTCTACTATGAAGTTACGTACGCGCATACATGACACACAGCCAACCGGGGGGTACCGTCTAGGGGACTATTCAACATCTGAGTAAGAAAGTGATAATACCAGTGAATGCACAGCATATGGGTTTATATTCGTATACAAAACGATAGACCTCCAGCTATAACCATGATAGCTCCACTGCCCGTAGCGAACGTACCCCCGTAATACACGTGGCGGGGGGTATGGGCATGTCCTGGGGCTTATAGGCCGAAATTCAAAAAAAGCCCATGTTAGTTTCTATTCCACTACTGTACCACCTCACATGCAAAAGATCATGACTGGCCGTTTTGCGCAACTTCTTAAAAAGTGTGCTAAACTTTTTCGTACTTAGTCATTTTTTGGACCCCAAAAAAGGGGTTTCCCCCCTCCCAGCACAGCCTCTCACGAAAACACCCGAGCAAAACCATTTTTTCCGTGTCTATTGCAGGCTATACGAAATGTGAAAAACCAAAAAAGGTGTCGCTCGGATGAACTACCGGCGAGAAAAGTTCTGGGAAAAAAAAAAAAAAAGAGCGAAAGTCCGTGAATTTTTGGGGGTCCCCGGGGGTATCTCAGAAAATACTTGACCGAACCGGCTGAAATTTCGCCAGCACTTAGGTATTGCCAAGGGGTGTACACACACAAAATTTCGTGCAAAAAGCTCTTCTATATTTTGAGCTACAAAAAGTTCAAATTCTCAAAATCCGCAATAGTGCTAAATTTTCCTATTCTAGGGTTGGGCGCTATCGCGCCAACCCTGATATAGCTAAACGCTAGGACTTACTTTATATAACTGAAAATACTATTGAAATACATATTACAACAATTAAAGACCAAAAAAGTTAAAAAGCACGAAAATATTAATGACAAACCATACCTGCTTCGTAAAGGCTTCGTGCACACTACATACTGAACACTGCAGCTTTTATCACCAGGGAAGTCTGAAAAATGTTGCCCACTCAACAGCAGAAATCACAAGTTATTATCGCCATATCGATGCCAGAAACGTAAACATGGGCCCTGTTGCTCAACTTTACAAGACGTCTTACTATTGTAACAATACTGTAAGAGCAAAATCAGGTTAATCGTAATGACAGTATTAGGCATGGCCACGTTTACAAAAATCTGTAAACGTTTAAACGCTCGCGTTTACAGATGAGAAAACGCGTTTAAACGTTTAAACGCATTTAAACGTTTAACCGCGTTTAAACGTTTAACCGCGTTTAAACGTTTAACCGCGTTTAAATGTTCAAACGGTTAAACAAGTGAGCGTATAAACGGGTTTAAACGTTTAAACGGTTAAACAAGTGAGCGTTTAAACGCGTTTAAACGTTTAAACGGTTAAACAAGTAAGCGTTTAAACGCGTTTAAACGTTTAAACGGTTAAACAAGTAAGCGTTTAAACGCGCATGAAACGTTTAAACGAAAACACATGTAAGCGTTTAAACGTTTAAACGTTTAACCGCGTTTAAATATTCAAACGGTTTTAACAAGTGCGCGTATAAACGCGTTTAAACATTTAAACGGTTGAACAAGTAAGCGTTTAAACGCGTATGAAACGTTTAAACGAAAACACATGTAAGCGTTTAAACGTTTAAACGTTTAACCGCGTTGAAACGTTTAACGTTTAAACGCGGTTAAACGTGTAAACGTTTAAACGTTTAAACGGACTAAACGCTAAACGGTTCGAAAACCGCGTTTTTTGAGCCCGTGAACGTTTAAGGGGGTAATTGCGTTTTTAGGTGTTTTTTTGCAGAGCCATAGCTCAGCGTTTACAAATTCAAATCACAAGCGGTCTTTTGCATTAGGTAGAACAATATCTTTCCTAAATGTATGCTATGCATTGAAATTTAACCTGTGATTTTGTTTCCAGTATAAGCGACTAAAGAAAGGTCCTTTCCAAAATATTACAATTTTTTACAAAAAGTTTGCGCCACAGCTCTGAATCATACGATTACCGGTTGGGGCTGAAAGTTGGTAAGGTTTTTGACATGTTTAAAATCCCCAGGCGTGTCCCCCACTTTTTTAATACCTAGTCAATTTACTGAGAAAATAGCTGAAAAGCAAACGCACCGAAAATTTAAGATATTTTCTTGTAATTAAAACCCTCTAAAAACGTCCACAGTTGAAATTTCGAAAAAGTGAGAGACATACCTGGGGATTTTGACCATTACAGTAGTGTCCCAAAAATTCATGCTCAGGCGTCACTTATAACTTGAGTACTGGTGGCGCAAAGTTTACATAGAAATCACAAAAACCTCGAAAACGCAACTACCACCTTAAACGGTTCAAACCGTTTAAACGTGCCCATGCCTAGACAGTATATGATGAATTCGTAACGAATCATTTAATTCTGCACTACAATTGTTACAGTAATTGCACTACAACTGTTACAGTAATTGTAAGACCTGTAAAGTTGAGTAACAAGCCCCAGTAGTCGCAGTCGTAGTCAGTACAGTTAGTCTGTTAAGTCTGTCAACAAAATCTTTACCACATTACGCTAATCACAGCAAGGGTTTATTTTGTCACATGACGGACATAGCGCACTGCTTAAGTATGCATCCGCATCAAGGGGTAATAAAGCAGTACAGTATATACAGGTACAGCATAATAAAGTACAACCACAACGTAATGTTGAACAAAGAAGAACTCAGTCAGTATCAGTATAGCAGTAAAATTACAATATAGTATGGTAAGTAATATCAGGGTAACAACATGCAATCCTGAAGACACGATTGTAGCATTGCCAAACTTTCTAAAAAAACCTTCAAAAAATTCTAAAAACTTGCTTTCGTCATCATTTTCAGCGAACACCTTCAAATCGTGCAGCCAAGACATCGACACAGAATGAAGACCCAAAGTGTGACTGCACAAATAGCGAGTGGAAACGGTTGGATCTGAAAGTGGAAAACTTTGCTCTCAAGTTTTGTGTATTCTCTGAGAGTTACCTAGGGAAAAGTTAGGTTATACTTTCTTATCCACTGGTAAAAGCAAAATTAACAAAACTGATGGTGAAGGTGACGATGCAATATTTTCAACAAAAACGTATAAATTATGACTTGAAGTCACTATATTACCTCTATAAAGCATTATCGCAGGACCATTAGTTTCGTCATTATTAGTCGTAAATCCTGCTTCAGTTGCAATATCAACCGATTCGTAGACATAAAATGTGTATGGCACGTCCAGTTCTGTACTGGTCACATCAATAGATGACTAAAATGCAAAACGAAGGGTAGAAAACAATGCGAATTGCTTACATCAAGATCAAGAAGAAAAATAATCCTACGGAAAGAAATTTCGTGCAAAACTACAGCTTAAAACTCCTGTCCAGTGCACCGAAAAAGCACTACAGAAATTAAGTTCAGATTGGGCGAAAAGTGTAAAAAAACTACTTCTCTAAAACGTGCCAGCATCTTGAACCAGCTACTTTATTAACAAAACCCTCTTTCTAAAGTAGAACCTGAAGTCATGTGAGTCCAACATGTGTTAAGCATAGGCTTGATATAATAAAAAACAAGACATATTCTCACTCAGAATCGATCTTTTTCGAGATAGCTTTCGCAGTCGAAAAATTCTACTTTCTCAGATCGGGCTCAAATTTTGTCTAAACATTGTACCACATTTACTTATTAAACTATGCAGTTTTAGCTTCCGGAATGGATCCTGGCGGTAAATACCACCATTCAAAAATTGACAGTTCGAGTTAAAAATTGATTTCAGAGTAAACTTTTGTACTTGTTCATAAAATTTTACCCAAACAAGTTTGGATAATGAAAATATAGTCCTAGGTGTACAAAAAGATGTAAAACTCAACTCTGAAGTTATTTTTACTTTACAATGCAGAAAATGTAAGAACTTTGGCCAATTTTTCAAAAAATCATAATTTCGCTAAAACACATTTTACCCCAAAACTATACCCAGAACCCCCGGTTCCGAAAATGTGAAAATTTAATATAATGCGTTTTTATAAGCTCTAAAACATATCGAAAAATCAGCAAATTCGAATAACCCTTTGGGGGTCAAAAATACCAAAAACTGAAATTTTGCATCTGCTGGCTGGTCTCTACCTTGGACTAAAAAATCCAATCTGGACAGTAATGGACTGATTCTATACGCCACATCGCCAATGTATGTGTGTACCACAGACTCGGGAATAATGCCATCGGTTAGTTTTATTTGTAAATGTATAGCAACAGTCACTAAAAAACGGAGATTTTAAATTTTTGCAATAACTCTTATGTAGTAAGAAAATGGCGGTTCGAGCACCACCCAGAGCTGGAGCCAGTTGGTGATGACGTCATATGACGTCATGTCGACGTCATAATGACGTAACGTGATTGATAGGTGCCAATCATATTATGTCACTATAAGGGCAAGTAACAGGCATGAAAATACGTATATACACAAAAAGTGTATAATTATCTAAATTTTTATTACTTTTTTAATTAGCTAATCAGTTCGTTTTATTTATTGCTCACACTTTGGATTTTTGGACCGCCCGATATAAACTCCTTCTGTGCCCCTAGCTTAGGCTTGAATTAGTCATTATTACACATGCTGACAGTTGCGTAATTATGGCTAAATTATGAGTCTCACGAGTCACACTGTAGAGTATACAAAAGCAAAATTCAGTCTTAGGCAGTCAGTCCGACTCAGCCACCAAGGGCGCAGCCAAGTGGTGGTTTCTCAAAGCAAAAGTGGCAGCCGTGCCAAAGATGCAGAAAGAGTTAGCGCGAGTGGCTCAGTTGCCAAAGGCGCGGAACAAGCAAAAATTCTAAAGTCGTAAAGTAGTAAAGCTAAGTTAGGTGCGCCCTGATTCTGTTCCTGTTTAACTGCTGTTTACGAAATTGTGTGCAATCGTCCTGAAATTGTTGTAAACTGTTGTGGTGCTTTTTATGCCGGTAAAGCCTCTCGAAATTCAAATTCGTATGAATTCTATTCATAGGCAGCAGATAGGGCTTGTAGATAGGACTAGGTACCTGAATTATTGTGCAAACGTGAGCGAGACAGAGGAGCCCTACAACCTAGGTGAGAGCATAGGCAGTGAGCGAGTTTCTTGCAGTAGTTATCTGAAAGTCTGAAACGTCTAATAGACGCTACAGACGTTAAAAGTGCAGTCATAAAGTCATCATCCAAAATTGCTTGGGTAAAATTTTACAAACAATTACAAAAGTTTACTCAGACATCGATTTTTCACTTGAAATGTCAATTTTTGAAAGGCCGTATTTCCCGCCAGGATCAATTCCGGAAGCGAAAACTTTGCATAGCTTAATGAGTTATGTGGTGCAATGTTTAGACAAAATTTGAGCCCGATCTGAGAAAGTAGAATTTTTTGACAGCGAAAACCGTCCTCGATTTGCACCGAGAACGTGTCTTAGCCTCAGTCCTCTGGGATAGGCCTTTGGAGGTCCTTGCCTTTCTCAGAGAATGCGGACGGCTCCACCGTGGAAGGGGTTGTACGGGCCGATTGACGATGGTCAGGTGGTCGGAAGCAAAAACAACAACAACAACAACAACAACAGCAACAACAACGTGTCTTAATACCAACACGAGTCTGACAAATAGATCCTACCTGAGCTTCCGTGTGCACCACCACACAATGATAAAGGACGCCGGTGGAACACGCCAAAATCACAAGGGGTATGGGAGAGTCCAAAAGACACAGCAAAGCACAGGCGTCCATGCCGTAGTTGTCATCTGCGGGAGGGCACATAGTCAGGGGTCCGAAGACTTCCGAACACCTGACACAAAAAACATTCATTATGAAAAACATGGTTCACACGGGATAAATTTTCAAGAGGACTCCCATGAGGATGGGATACCCACGCATCCCTATGCAGATGTCCATGAGACGAATGATAATCAACATGGGCACACAAGGAGAATCTCATAGCGACCCGCATGAACAAAATCCCCTTGAAAATCCATCTTCTTTGAAACAAAAGCTCAGTAACTTACCCACTAACGAATGGTTGGTGCCAAACTGCCAAACTATGCGACATGTAATCCATGATGAGAACTTAAAAGATTGTGGCTTACTATAATCACTATGGCGTAATGCCGTTCTATTCGCGAGGGTAGTATAATATTGTCTCAGAAACAACATTCCACCAATCGGCTGAGTGCAGCTGTAGTGGAGGCATTGCAGTATTTGATTTCGACAAGGTAGAGCTTTGAACGTTATAACAGAAGGTGATTTTTATGGCAAACTCACGAACATTCACCCTGACCCTACCCCGACAAATTTCGCACAGGAGATAAACTTTACGTAGACTTGGTTCAATGGTGATACACGAATAGCGCTGGTGAGTTTATTGAATTTTAAGTAAACACTGCACCTTATTAATCAGACACTTAGTCACATATCTATTGTTTTGTTGCTATTATAATTAACACTGGAAAAGCCGTTCAACATTATAAAATGCATTGAAAATAGAGTCCAGAAATTAAGTACCCACAATTTATAACCAATAAATCACCCGACAAAACCAAGCATGAAAATGCCATACACACAGAAAGTTTAAGTCAAACACAAGGAAAGAAAAAATTACTTGTAATTATTCAAATCAGTTTTGACGCAGTAAACTTCGCCATTTCCAGTGAGCAAGAATACAGGGTAGGAATGATTGAAACAGCCTCTAGACAGCCACTCGTTGGATCCCACATCAAATGACACTAAAAATAGTATGAAAATGCATGGAGCAATTTTTCAAAAATTTGGGCACTTTTTAAGAAAATAAAAGCCAAAAAAAATTTGTAAACTAATAACAGCTGCCTTCATGATGGAGTCTGGAATTGCTTGTGTGACCACTTAGCAAACAAATGCTACCAAAAGTAACAGTTACAAAGATGGCTCAAAAATATATTATGTAAAAAATAGTGGTAAAATGCCACTTTTGAACAAGGAGTTTATCTTTGTTTTTGGCTCTATTTTTACACCCTTGCAGCAAACTCTCGAAACCTATATACCGATTCTGAGCGACTTTTTATGGCGCCAGAGGAGCCCATCTTCAAGGCGGCGCTTAGAGAAACTGTTTTTCGCAATTTTTTTCTGGAGCAAAACTGACCTATAGTTTTTGAAGAAAAAGTTCTTCTGAAGGTGCTCATGAGTCAATTGATGTGTATATCTCGAATTAAAAAATTTAAAAAAATCGAAAAGTTGAAAATTTTTGTGTTGAAAAATTTTGTAATATGACCAAACTAACCCAAACTGAAGAGAGAATTGCAGTAAAACCAAACTACTTTTCCGTCTCATAAATAGAAAAACACAGATTGAAGCGATTGTTAAATCAAGCCATTCGGCCAGAAAAAACATACAGCAAGTCAAACAAATTTTATTAATGAAAAACCAAGGTTTTTCGTTAAAAGGCACAGATTCCGAATGCCGATTTGAGTTGAGACATCAAATTTGGACACAATATTATTGCAATATATGCAAAAAAGTCAAAGAAACAAAATTTTTAATAAATGGACTTTGAAGCGAGATATTTGTTGTTAAAGTCAAAGCATGAAAATTCAACAAGCAAATCCCAATGCAAAATAGACGTGGAAATATCAAACGTATATTATCACTCCGTGAAATGAAAAACCTGCTGCTCTGCAAACAATCATAACAGACAGAATGACCAAAAACGTATGCAGTATTATCGGATCCACAGTAGAGTCAAGACTTTGTTTTCTAAATGTGTGCAGTTTAGGGACATTTTTAAGATTTAGCGTTTCTGTGTAATTGTGTTAACTATGTGAGATAGCAGTAGTAAATTCACGTTTTGCAAACAAAAGGTCATTGCGTGCGTGCGTGCATTCTGGGACATGCTTAGAGCGCCGAGGACATTTTTCGAATATAAAACTGCGGTAGTAAAACCCTTAAATAAACACTTTTACAGGACTTGTTAAACTGCAACATGTTTTTTATTGCTTTGAAGTTAAGTTGCAAGTAATAAGTTAAAACCTGATAACTTCATTGCAAAAACGTTTATAAATTCGAATCCACGCTAAAACACATATTTTAAACCGTAGGTCAGAAACCGCATCTTTGTGCCAAAACATTTTCTGCAATCACCCGCGATAGTAAAGCCGCCGTATGGTTTCCCGACGGTTTCTAGACTGCAACATGGTCAGGTTCTCTGGGTGCTGATAAACAATCTGAGAAACATTAATGTGACAGGTTTGGTCATATTACTGTAACTGCATGCAAAATTCACCAGCACTTGTGTGCTCATGCGTGTTCTGTGATGATGCCCTGCCTCCGGCCCCTCGGTTGGGGGTAGAAGCAGGAGGGTCCCCCCATCCCCCCTCATACATGTACAGTGCGCGCGTATTCAACGAATGCCGAACGAGCAGTCATCTCTGATAGTCATCAGTCAGGTACGTACTACGTATGTATTTACAGCCGACAATAAAATTCAGACTACTATACATTGACCACAGCAGCAAGACAGACACATTTGGCGCACACAATAATGTTCAATTACACGCGCACAATCACATGAGACAAAAGATGCACAAACGCACACACAAATCCTTTCAAAAGACACGATATCATTGTCCAGACTCATTCTAAAGAAGCCTGCTGCGCTGTGGCGCAGCAGGGAAAGTCGTCATAACTAAAAACCTAGACCAAAATTCGAAAAAATGTATCGTCCCTTATCTTTAAAAATCAGTCAAATGCGTACAGATTGTCAAGATGGAGTTCGAAATTAGTTATGTGCTGATTTTTTTTGCTGGCAAATTTTTTTTCGCAAAACCAAATTTTTATTGCAAAAATTTGTTTCCGTTATTTATTGCAATGGACGTCATATTCACGCAGCGGCTTAGCAGGGAACGTTTGGAGGGAATCTCTGCCCCTGGATTTTTTCCTGACAAGAACTTTACATAAGAGTCCTTCGGTTTTGTGGTCCCATTGGAAAAACTTCACAATACGTCCCCACAGTGCCCGAAAGTTTGACTGTAGGTGTAGAATCTGTGAAACTGATAACTGAACACTCCAAGAGAGCGAACAGGACTAGTGCTTCGTCAGACCCATCCCGACGTACTTTGATTTTGTGTGACGCAACTTTTCCCTAAGAGACGCAAAATCTTGGACTGAACACATTACAGTCTCAGACACACACAGAATTGAAAAAATCGTAATCAGTGGATGTCCTACAGTCATTAAACGCTTAGACATAAATTATGACCACGCAATAAACGTTGCAATTTTTTTCATGAGTCTAAAAAGCAGAGCCTCGGGAAAGTTTTCTTAGAATTTTAGGTCAAATTTGGTCAAATGGGGACTTACCGGAAATTTGTTCTGGCTGAGTAGCTAAAAACAACTCGGGATCTTATAGGTTCACCTCACCTGCGTCAAATTTATCTTCGAAATTGTGAACGTTTTTGTGGAGAAAACCAGGTTATGTGTGCCCTGTGAATAGGGTTTTCGCAAGTCACGTCACAGACACAGAAAACCGAGACAAATCATTTTGCAAAAATGCTCATTTGGATACTGCGCACCATGCTAAATTCTAATGTAGCTAGAATAGTAAGAAAATGAAATTTTTTATGTACGTGCACATTCTCTTTACTTTCTAAGTTTAAGCTCAAAGCACTAATTAAATCTATTAAAGCTTTTTCTTGCTAGCTTACTTGCTACTTCCCTCTAGTCTTCTGTCTTGGATTGAACGACGCTCGCTACATCAAAAGCTGCTGTTTTATTCGTCTATATAGCTTATTAGCTTGAAAGATTTGCTTAAAAAGGTGATTTTTTCTTTTGAAGTTAACGTTGGTGTTATTTAATAATTATCCGAACAAACGTAGGTTCTATGTTTTATCTTCATGTTTTCAATTTTGGGTTGGTAAATTTATTGTTTTACCAAGCTTTGTCAATAATTATAAGTACTTTATTTGACCGTGAAACGCAATGATTTTTGTCGGCAGCGTAATGAGTAATGATTAATATTTTACTGATAAGTTTACTGATAAATTTCTTTATACTGACAATCGGCGTGGTAATATTTTTTGTTTTTGAGTGCTCTCAGCTATGCGATGCTTTTAGATCAAAAAGTGCGCATGAGTTCTAAGCGTTGTAATGCATAGAAATCTAAGTTCTAAGTTCAATACGCTTAACCAGTCATTATTTAGCAGGTTCCACTTTTTCTGTTTTAGTGTCTTTTTGATCTTATCCGTTTTATTACAGTCAACAGCCAGTCCAAATAAAAAACAAGGCACAGTAATAACACATGACAATTCTATATAACAACTTCACTTGAATTTCACGTAAAGAATTTCACTTGAATTGCTATATTTTTTAGCATATGAATTTCATGTGAACCTAAATATAGCGCGCGAATTTAATAGGAAATTAATGTGAATATAGTATAGCACTCGAATTTCACGTGAATGTAAATATAGCACTCGAATCGCACGTGAAATATTATATGCCTACTACTGTGGCAAAATTTATAGGATACAATGCAACCATTTTTGACTTAGGACGGACTAAACTGTTTGGCATTTTCACGACTACGACCGCTCAACGTGCATTTGGTTTCTCAATCACAAATATGGCTATTCAGAATAATAAAACAACGACGACATGTTGCAGACGTTCGATCAGCATGGTGTATTCCCAATTCTGCACCATTTGACTTTAAGAGACTTATAATTCTTGGGTGGTCACTAACGGTATAGTTGACATGATCTCAGCATAAAAACTACGAACCATGTTTTTGGTTGCTCTATTATTATAAAAATGCCCTTTCACCAAGGGCAGCAGTGTGTGTAGAATAGGAAAGTTGGCTGATCTACTGCGGAAAAATGCTAATAAGCTAGTCAAACACCCGGGACAAGTTTTGCAGCCGAATAGGGAAACTCAGCTTGCTAAATGAAGCGGACAAGAGTTGCGTCAGAATAGCAGTCGCCCTGCGACACGTTAGTGCTTTCTGCACCCTATTCGCGCGAATAATTAGGAAAAACATTTTCGACACTAGAAACTCAGGACTTAAGTCAGGTGTATAGAGATTATAAAGTTATACTCTGCAGATAGGTACCTATATACATATTTCATTTAAATTTCTCCATGCGCAATCTATTTTTGTTTTGTATATAGACATCTTTCCTAAAAATTACAAATGAGTAAAGGCGTATTTCAACTTAACATTACATATATATATTATTATATAGACATTAACGACTAATATTCAATACGAATCATAAAATGTTACAATACAACCGTATAACTCTAGTTAATAGAAATAACTGTAGAATTTATATAAGCTTAAACTACATTTACATACGTAACAATAAAAATGGCGATCGATTGATTATATTATGGATGAACAATTATTTCTTCTGGACATATATAGCTTGCCTAGAAAATAACATCAAGAACCAATGAAGTACACGGCACTTTTCCTGCAACAGGTAGCTGATGATAATGGCTGATTAATTCGCGCGAATAGGGTGCAGAAAGCACTAACGTGTCGCAGGGCGACTGCTATTCTGACGCAACTCTTGTCCGCTTCATTTAGCAAGCTGAGTTTCCCTATTCGGCTGCAAAACTTGTCCCGGGTGTTTGACAAGCTTATTAGCACTTTTCCGCTGTAGATCAGCCAACTTTCCTATTCTACCCACACTGCTGCCCTTGGTGAAAGGGCATTTTTATAATAATCCTATCTCTTTTTCCGCTGCAGCAATTTTACTTGACGACAAGAAAGCTGACACTTGGATTGTGTATTGTATGATTATATACATTCTGAAGAGTGATAGTCGCGCATGCATATGCTGCACTATTTCTACAAAGCCACTAACAGTACACCATTGGCCTGTTCGTATTTGTCATTATTTTGGGTTAATAATCAATATATACATTAATTTTGGTCAGTGACGTTATATTCGTGCTCAGCAACTCAAATTAACCCTTTTCACGGTTTTCCAAAAAAAAAATTAAAATATTCAAAAATTTGGTGAAATTGACCATTCTGGCACTTTGCCAGGGCTACGAAAGTGGACCAGTGCACACCACGCGTACCAAACAATATCAACTGACACCCCCGCAATTATGTATTAAGATGCACCAGAAATACAGAACGAGAGGTTATCCATAAACGCGTTATACATTGAGAAAATCATGCAATATCATCTTTTCAACGGTATCACAGGGGGTGCACCAGTTCTGGCTACTACGTAAACCTGACAACAAATCCAATACCACGCTGTACTGCACAATGTATGAGTTTATATTCGAATACAAGACGACAGGCCCCCATCTGTCACCGTTTTGGCTACACTACCTAGTGCCTACATATTTACAGTACACACAACCGCAGATGACCACTGAGCACTATTTTGGATGAAAACAATAGTTTTTCGTCAAAATAACGTTATATTCCCGTTCAGCACCTCAAATTAACCTTTTCCACAGTTTTTCAACAAATTTGACAAAATTCATAAATTTGGTCAAATTGACCATTCTGGCACTTTGCCAGGTATGCCAAAATGCAACAACATATACGACACTGACCAAACAATATTAACTGACACCCCTACACCTGTATGTTGTGTTGTGTGAACAATACAGAACAAGCGGCTATCCACAAAAGCGTTATACATTGACAAAGTCATGAAAAAACCATGTTTTCGAGGGTATCAGAGGGGGATGCACCAGTTCTGGCTACTAGGTAAATCTGACAACAAAACTAATAGCACGCTGAAATGCACAGCATAGGGCTTTATATTCGCATACGAAACGACAGACCTCCATCTAGAACGGTTTTGGCTGTACTGCCCATGGGTAGCCTACCCCCTAATACACGTAAATTACATTCCGCACCCCCTCCCTAGGCCTACAGTGACACGATCGACTCCAAAAGGGGAGACGCACTACAACCCCACTACACTACCATGCATGCAAGACATCAGACCTGGGCTGTTTGCGTGACTTCTCAAAAGCTGGCGCCATTGAATTTTCGACTTTGCCATTTTTCGAGGCCCAAAAAAGGGCTTTCCCCCCTCCCAGCACAGCCAAAACGGCAAAAGCCTAGAACACCATTTTGTTAATTACACTATTCCCAACCAGAACAAATGTGAAAAACACAAAAAAGTGCCTCGCCAAGAGGGATTTCTTGAGTTATGCGTCGGGAAAAAAAAGACGGAAAAATCCGAGTTTTTTATATCTCGGGTAATACTTGACCGATTTCCCTGAAATTTGGCCAGCACGTAGCCCTCCCCCAGGCACGTGCACGCACCAAATTAAAACCGATTTGCTTACATAAATTTTTAGTTATTAAAAAAATTCATTTTAAAATTTCGCAATGTGGAGTGTCGTTCCTATTCTAGGGTTAGGCGCTATCGCGCCTACCCTGATACAACAATTCGTTGATGTCTTTTTGCCTTTTTCAGGTCTTGCTCAATATATGAAGCTGTTGTCGCAATATTTTTGCTACTTCTTTTTTTCAATAAGTCCTCCGTGGCAATATGTTTTTGGATGATTGTTGATTTCATCTCTGTTGTCGTTCTCAGTTTATATATATATATATATATATATACATATATATATATATATATACATATATATGTATATATATATATATATATATATATATATATATATATATATATATATATATATATATATATATATATATATATATATATATATAGTGTTTGTATCGATATCTTGACTTGTTAGGTTATTCAGTGTTTTGTGAATATTCGAACCAAACTTGACGCCCTTCATTTGTTCCTTTGAACCAGGAGATGCGAAGATGCTCATTAAATTGCTTTGATGTCTGTCCATAAATCGAAGCCAGAATTGACTAAACTGTCGTTTGTCTTCCCATTCAGACACAGAATCACTAATCAACTGGGGATATATTATTTTCTTTGAAGGAGAGCTGTTATATTTACCATATTATGTTATTTGGCATATATATTACAAATTTTATACGCACTCAACATGAACAGGTTAACAAACAGACTGCATGGAATTGGTCAGATACAGCGACATATTATCATTCCATGTATTATACCAAGAGTACATAATGGCGTCTCACTCTATATAGAAGAAGAGTGAGCCACTCTCCAGCCTGCCTGTGTTCTAGCAAAGGCAGATGCGCTGGTCATTTGCTCATCATCAGAAACGACCAGCGCATCTGCCTGTGCTAGAACACAGACAGACTGGAGAGTGTCTCACTCTTCTATATACAGTGAGACGCTATTATGAACTCTTGATTCTACCCATGAATTAATCAATGAAAAAAATGGCTCGGAAGCGGTTTAGTTTTTGACACGTTGCTCCAAAGCCGCAAAAATGGAGCCAAAAAACACACGTTAAAGATAGCCTCCTGGCTCAGAAGCGGTATTTACCAGCATATAAAGTAAACCTTCGCTAAGCTTAAAAATACTACTACGTTAAAAAGTATGGTAAAAAACAAGAGTATGTAAGTCTCTTAATCTTAGATTAAGAGACTACTCTAGCTCACTGTGACAACGCAGCAGCTGCGCTAGTCAATAAACCACTTGTTTAAAATACGTTTGACTATATTTTTAATTTACTGTTCAAAAACAAATTAAACCGTCAAACATTAATATTGAAAACCGAATTAAAAAATAAATTTTCATAAAAATACAATAAAAAAAAGCATAAGCGATATCCAAAGAAGTGAAGTTTATCGACAAAATTAGAAAATCAACGAACCGGTTGTCTCTCCCAAAACGGCCTTGAGTGATCGCTTATGGCGAGATGTCCTGCGCAGGTTAGACCTCACAGACTCACTGCCCGGACAGGCAATACTGAGAACTGGACTGCGAGGGTAGTCCACATTGTAGATTCTGAAATAAAATTTTGGACTTCTTAAAGCGGGTGATCGGAAAATTTTTTGTAGTTTATTGTAAGAAAATAATTGTGACAGTTCACATTGTCAGGTTTGCCTTATTTGATGACGCTTTAGGCTTAGGCTTGTTGCCTTTGAGTTTCTTCCGGTCAAATCAATAAGGTTCATAGCCGTCGGCCACCGAGGCGGCCGCTTTGCCTCAGCATCAAAATAACATTTTTCGGTCGAGTTCACAGGTCCGTAAGGCCAGTCCCAGGCTTAGGCTGCGCGGGGCGTAGACATCTTTTTCTTCTCTGATCGATCACCCGCTTTAACATACCCAAATTTTCTATTATGAAACATATTTGCGATCGATCCGACTTCAGAGTTTAGGTAAATCATTATCAAACAAAAATCCATTCAACATGACGATAGACGACAGGTTTAACGGCAGAATTATTTCACTATTCAAAAATTTATGGAAATTATATTATCTGTGTGTAGGCTTCATTGCTAAGACTCCAGACGAGAAGGATTCTCAATCTTAAAAGTGGCTTGGTCCCAAGTGTAAGAACACTCAACTGAATATTAGCGTATGCTGTATACAACTGTGCATAATATATAGCACGTCCCATGCCGTGGGCACCAACAAAATATGAAAAGCAGATAGTGAAGCAAACTAATTTCGGATTGAAGTTCAAAAAATTCAATACGATACCATTTTGGTGTCCTGATTAGATTATATATGCGAGGCCAACTTAAAATGGTAGTTGCGTTTTCGATGTTTTTGCAATTTCTATGTAAACTTTGTTCCCACAGAACTCAACTTGAAAAATGATGCTTGAGCACGAATTTTTGACACAGTAATGTAAAAGTCAAAATCCCCAGGCCTGTCTGTTACTTTTTCGAATTTTTACCTATGCACATTTTTAGAGAGTTTTAATCATTAGAAGATACGTTATTTTGATTTGTGTAAATTGACAAGATATTAAAAAGTGAGGAAGATGCGTGGGGATTTTAAACGTATCAAAAACCTCAACGACTTTCAGCTCTAACAGGTAATCGCACGGCTCAGAGCTGAGACGCAAACTTTTTGTAAAAAACCTAATATTTTGGAAAGAACCTTACTTTAGGCGCTTGTACTGGAAACAAAATGAACGATTAAGTTTCAATGCATGGCATACTTTTAGGTAAGATACAGTTCTACTTAATGCAAGAGACCGCTTGTGATTTGATTTTGTAAACGCTGAGCTATAGCTTTCCAAAAAAACACCTAACAAGCACTTTTGTTGACGAGCTTATATCTTTTCACATGACGACAATCAGTATTATTTTACCGTATCGGTAAAATTAAGCGCGGCATGTACCTAATTTTTTTGTCTATTATTTTACCGTATCGGTAAAATTAAGCGCGGCATGTACCTAATTTTTTTGTCGTTATTTTAATTTCGGATTACGCAGAACTGAAGACTCAAGCCTCAGTTTGGCATACATTAGCCTCCTTTCGACGATAACAATTTTTGTAACTCTATCTATTTTGTATCAAAATAAGATTACTATGACATTTAATTTTTTAGGCATGCAAATTTGCACAAAAGTTAAAATAATAAATGTCAAGTCTCTACATATCAGTCTGTCTACTGTAGCACCGCAATACTCAAGACAGCAGCAAGAATGACTCCTCCCAGTACACCAGCGTTTTCTTCAAGTTCTCCTAGAACTTTACTGCCAACACTCACGCGCTGTTGTGTCCCTACACATGTGGCATGTAACAGAAATGATTTTGCCTGTGCAAGATTGCATTGCATATGTGAAGATTGGATCGATAATAGAAATCGACTGCAAGCTTTCCATTCTCGTTTATCATGCATAGACAGTACACACGCACACACAATTGCACACACACACGTAAACACACGCACACAACGTACACGCTGCGCGCTCGCTACGTTAATCAGTGCAGCATGCTTTAGTGCTGCACTGAAACTGAGCATGATTAACATGCATTTTCAGTTTCAGTGCATTAACTGAAATTAGTATGCATGGCCGCTGAGGCGGCCGCGCAAAAACGCAATTACCACCTTAAATGCTTCACTGAATGTTAGTCAAGCTTCAGCGTTATCTCTTAAGGATATTGTGAATTTCACTATCTGAATATACAGAGCCAATGTAATCCGAATTTATAACAACTCCAAATTGCCACGTCCCAGAAAGTGAAATATGGACGCCACGTCTTGCTTCGCGTCAATAAAAAATTTCACGGAACTGTGCTGCATTATTCACTGGTGCCTACCGTAAAAAATAATCATCAGTGAGTACATAAATGTGATTAGCCACATGCGGATGCCATGCCGATTTCAGAACGCTCAGACTGCAGTCAGGATTGCAGCGGTGGTCGGAAGCTGGCAAAAGTCTTTGTAATCTGCAACACAATTGAATTGGCTCGTTGGCATCTGACAACTCCAAGATGTGAATTTAACCTGTGGATAATGAAGACGTGAACAGCAGTGATTATTCTTTATCATTAAACATAATGCCATTGGGTGTTTACTACATATTTTTACAAAGCGGAGTAGAGAACCCGAGAAGGAGAAAACAGATGCAGCGAGTTATTCCTCCATCGGGCTGTGATTTTGTAACATTTCGATTTAGTGCATCAAAAAGCGTACGATATAAAAATTCTGAGCTAATATATAGTTAGTGCGCTTTGGAGCTAGAAAACGTATGTTTTCATATATTTTTAACAAATAGCACGTCGAGTGAGTACGCTCTTTGTTAAGAAAACAAAAAACAGGCCAATTTACAAGCACAGATAGGTCGGATCCAAGTACTGAGCCGATTCTTCATTGAATGCTCGCAAATCCTTGGGTAGTTTTAGAACAAATACACAATCAGCTAGAGTTAGGCTTAAATGGGTGCCAGCACAGTTGATGAACAAATGATGACACTCGGAATGTGGAACAGGGGTCAGGGTCAACTCCTGAAAAAATAATACATACTTGAGGTGGGAATCGATTTTACAAGTCACTTATAGCACTGGTGGTTATGCCAAAAGTCATTGATACTAGAGTTCGCAATCGGGTCGGGTCGGGTTGAGATTTTCCAACCCGCGGGTTATGCGAGTCAGTTCGGGTCAAAAATTTTGGGTATAAATCCTTGAGTTTTACATTAAATTTTTCTGCTTTGATGATATTTTCAACCGAATGTAGGTACCCGCTGACGCAACAGCTTTTCAGAGCTCTTAGTTATTTTTAGCCCAAAATAGCTACTTTAGTCCATACATGTACATGGGGTCTCGGTTTGGGGGGACTTGTCCCGACGCTTTGGGGCTCGAAATGACAAAAACACTATTATTTCCAATTTTTGCTTAAAAATGGGAAATTATATATTTGCAAAATTCGGAAATGTTTACGCGATGTTTTTTTGCAATTTGCTCATTTTTGAAGCATTTTACAGCTATCTCAGGCGATTCTTAAGTTTTCGGGCACTTTTTTCAACAAGGAGGGGGCTTGCACCGATGGGTCAAATCATGAGGGGGGCTTGTCCCGGAATCTCACATCTGGAGGGGGGCTTGCCCCCCAGACCCCCATGTACATCTGCGCTGTAGCTTATCAAAACATAAAAAACTGCAAACAAAAAAGTGACAAGGAAATCTCAAGTGTTTGTATAGCAGCTCCAGTACTCGAAGTCGGGTCGGGTCGGGTTAGACATTCGCTCGGGTCGGGTCGGGTTATGAAATCTCGACCCGTTTCGAACTCTAATTGATACCATGTGTCAACTCTCGTGCAGGTGCGTGTGTGCGCGAAGAGGTTCACAGAACCGTGCTGGTTAATAAATCACGTATAGCACGCCAACCAGTGCTATAAACCCATTCCTATATCTCCACTCCAAATTTTACTTCCATGAAATAAATTTATCCATTCTCTGTTGAAAAATGTTGCAAATGTCTTTTTGCGTTTTTGTCACATCCTCGTAAATATAAAAATAACTAAATTACTTTACAAGCATAAATGAACTGAGTTCATATAAATAAACTATTGCCCACGGCCTCGCTGATTACATAGCCACAGCGATTCAGATCGGAACTTTATATTTCTCTTCTCATAACAAAACTCCTGCTGAAAGTAAAGGTTCATTAATTTCCAGCACACAAAGTACAAACTGACCACAAACGCTTGAAAGCTAAGACTACTGGCACTGCAGCGAACACCACCAAACGCCAGAATACGGCCCTGGCTATAGACGTAAAGCCAGTTCCCATGATACTGCACGAGACTCCGCAGCTGCGGTGATGTGACGTCAGACTGATTTGGTTCAATCAGCGACTGCAGCATAGACGCTAGATTACGAGTCAGGCTGGCTGGCATGATTGCAAATAGATTTCTGCAAGATTACAAACTAGTTTGAAATGTCCAAATAAGAAATGGGCTCGATTTACAGCTAAGCCACCGACATTTTAACTAACACAGAAAGCACAATCGATACTACCAAGAGTACTACATAATAGCGTCTCACTCTCTATCGATAGTAAGACGCTATTATGTACTCATGATAATACTGATTAGACTGATGCCCAATTCTAAATTCCAAGCGACAGATTAGACTTCAAGGGAAAAGAACACTACTCCTGCTGTACGAGGCAAAACCTGACCAAAATGAGGGAAATGTTCTCTAATAGTTGAAATACCATATTGGTACCATATAATAATATGCATAGTATCGCTGACTGACAGTGGCAAAAGCTTTTTTCCCATTCTGAGTAGAAAAATATCTGACATTTCACATTATTTTCCAAAACAGCCGAACACTAAACATCGTAATACACAAAAAACGACCAGTAAGTCAATTACGACGGGATGAAAGCACATTTATTGCAGCAAAAGCACAGTATTCACAAAAATTTACAAGTTATTATATACAATCAACAGAAATATGCAAAAGTAAAAACACAAGCATAACAAAACCAAGTACACAGCTTGTGGCGAATAGAGATCAGGGGAACGAAAAAAATATGTTTTTTATATTTCCGAATGGCGATTAGACTTTGATCGCAAAGTATAATAAAGTTCCCGTATATAAAAACTTATTACCTATAACAAAACCGTAAATTCAACAAAAACAGGACACTGAATAAGTAACAATTAATTAGCAATAGCATACGCAAAAAAGGTAAAAAATGTTACAATCTAATTATCGATTTTGAAAACTAGTTTGATCAGATTTTGTCAGTGATTACTGGTCACTATGTAAAAACTCTGCCATGACATTTCGAAACGTAAGTTATGCAGGCTGCTTGAAACAGTTTTACCACGTAACAGTAACAACAGAGAACTTGACAACAGTAAGAAGCTTGAACATGATGGGTTAGCACTGTTTTGCGACAGACTTCTGTTTACATACGAGCACTTTTTTCAGTTTCTATCAGGCATTCGCGGACCAAAATGCGAGCATGAATTATACTCCTCTTGAGCCGTTCAGCAGACATTTTGTTGCCAGTATACGTCGGCCTGATATCTTTTCCTGAAAGTACACAAACAGAAAAGATAAAATATGGTAATCTGATATCTGATACTGTATGAGTATGATCCTAGGGCCCTAACTCCTTCCCACGTTGACGTTCTCCTACCTAAATTTTCTAAGGACACTGGCCGATTGTCTGAGACCCTCCCCCTTTTTTTCAGAAACTCTTCGACTGTTCAGGCGATTTTCGAGAAGGCCTTCCAAAACATTCTCGCCTCTCGGTCAACTTCGCAAGAACGCGTGCACTCCAAACGAAGTTCAAAATTGTAAGGGGCCTCATCGACCAAATTTTGAGGACCCTACTCCCCAAATGAGCTCAAATTTTCGAAAGCCTCCTCACAGCCTCATTTTTTTGGGAAAGGGGGAATTTTGTTTTGAGCTGCCCCCATCACTCCCTCATGCTCATACATACACATGTCCAACTACGGCAAATTTAACGTGTAGTACAATTAAGCTACCCATTTCTTCAATAACCGCCAGCAATTGGCTGTATTTCGAATGTGCAGCACTGCCCGATGACCCAGAAGTATGAGTACTGCCGCCACCACTAGAAGACATTGTTTATGGGAAACTCTGAAACGATACATTTATATTTGGACAGGCACAAATAAATAAACAAGTAATCAAAAATAGACGAATTGAATGAAAATAAAGCAATAGTAGGTTTATAATAATATAGCAGGAGTATCTCCTATTTCAGGATTTAGCTTAGTGTCAGCGCACGAACACAAAGAAGCAGGTTTGAGTCGACATCGAGACTTGGAGATGTCCCTTAGACCAGTCTGTTTGAAATTGTGATAAAAAGACTATTGTCTATTTCTAAACAAAATGCTTTGTTTTTCTTCCAAACTAGACAGAACTGAGGCAGCTAAACCAATTATGTTCCACACAAACTGCTTTTAATGAATGCATATGGAACATGTACACGCATTTATGCATTTTTGAAGAGGAAGCATTAACTCAATCCTACCCACAAATGTCCATGGAGGGGTCTGGGGGTGACAAGCCCCCCCCCAGGCAGATTCGACCCATCGGGACATTGTTGCTAATAAAAAAGTACCCGAAAAATCAAAATTTGCCCCAGATAACAGTAAAATGCTTCAAACGAGCAAAAAGCGATTAAGGGGGTAGTGCCGCGAAAGCAGTCGATTTTGCGCGACTGTAAAACTTTTTCAGTAAAATTTCAGACGTTGTTCTTTATATAGTCTGAAAATATGTCTTGAGGCAAATATTTTCGCTAAGTTTCAGCAAAATTGATGCAGCATACAGTTAGCAGTGAAGTCGTAAAGTCGGAAAAATGACATTTTGAAAACCTATTCACATTCGATAATTTCACCACATTTATCAATCCGGTTGTCCAGTTTGTTTACAAAGACTTAAAGGACATATGTTGTAGTTTATGCACACAAAATTTAGTGCAAATTACTTGAGTGGTTGCGGAGTAATACCTGTTTGAACTGTGAAACTGTGCGTAAACTGTGAAGTACTCACAGCGATAATGATAAATTGTGAAAAATTTAGACACTTATTTTAAAATCGAAAGAAAAACGAACCTTTATGTTTGATTTTTCTTATTTGTGGCAAAAAATTGTACGTCAAAACATTACATGAATTTCACAAGCTGGCCAATCTGATATCTGGCTTGATTTTTTGAACTTTTATGTCTCTATTGTGTGATGTCTGGCTCACAAATGGTGATTGGTTCAAAATATTGGTAGATATTGGTAGTCTAGTGTCTGGTTGTATTTATTTGACGCCATATGGCATTTCAATAGTTTCTCAGTGAACGTACTATTTTAAAGCAAAAAGCTCTCTTTTTGCAACCTATGAGCAAAACTGCTTTGGCGACACTACCACCTTAAAAGCGAAATTTATCAACAATTTGCACAAAATCTCCCACTTTTAGGCAAAAATTAGAAACATTAGCGTTGTTGTAAGTTCAAGACACCAAAAAGTCGGGACAAGCCCCCCCCTAAAATTTCGAAACATTCGAGACAAGCTCCTTCCTCAGACTGAGACTCCGTGTATATATATATACATGTGTGATGGTACTTTCTCACAAATATTTACTATTCGTTTCCACCAAGTTTTATAACACACACGGTGCCCCATTTACGATATAATAATAAAACTTTGTATTAATCAGGAACCAACGACAAGAATGAACACTAAAAAGCATTTACTTCACTTTGATCGACTCAAAATATTACATAAATCAGATATACGTATGCAATGTGAATCGTTTACTTTAAAATAAGAACAGGAAGTCAAAAACCTTTACCCTAATCAGTGAAATGAATTATATAGACTGATATTTACACAGCAAAGCATGAAATAAACAGTATAAAAATCATCACAGATGCCACAGTTACAGACAAGAAATCGAGGTTTGCCGACACGGAACCAATGATTAGAAGAAAAACTTGTACAGAGCAAAGTTAACTGTTGGTTTTTACTTTGGGTTTGTGATACTGAATGTTTATATTACAACATACCAGGGTTTTTTTTTCAAAATCGGATTTCATCATTCTGGCGTCATTTTTAAATTCCTGTCGTCATTTTTATTTTTCGTTCGTCAAAATTAAATTATGGCTTTACAGCACCGTTGCGCTGCAGAAATATTGCTAGTTACATTACCTTACATTTTTATGAAAATTAAGCGGTTTTTTTACCTAATTTTGTCCAAAATTTGTTAGAATCTGTGTTTTTTGGCCAAGAAAACATGTAAATTACTAAACTAAATTACGATTTTTTGGACAGGGGGGTCAAAATTAAGTAGACCGATGGGATGGTGGGGGGCTTGTCCCGGATTTTTCAAATTTTAGAGGGTCTTGTGACTTGTCCGACATATTGAGGTTGGGGACTTGAACTCATGACGGCCTAAAAATGGGAATTTTTTTCAAAATTTGTATATACATTTTTCGCTTTTTGATCATTTTTAAAGCAATCAGGGGCAATTTTGAGTTTCCTGGCACCTTTTTTAACTATGAGGAGGGTTTGCTTGTCCCGGAATCCCAAGTCTAGGGGGGGCTTGCCCCTCAGACCCCGTTGTATATACGTCTATGTGCCGAAGATTTCGGTCAAATAAAGTAGAAAGAATTCGGAGAGGGCATGACCTTTAGATTTTTTGTAACAATAAAGGGAAACGTAGGAAAGGTAGCATAGGAAATTTGTTTAATTTTGGACATAATTTGGTGAATTGGAGTTATAAAAAGATTTTCTTCCTTATTTATTTCTTATCGGTATTTATCTTTTATCTACCGAATACCATTTAGCAAATTGGCTAAAACGACCAAAAAAGTTTTAGCAGACTCTCAAAAATTTTCGCCAATGCTAACGTTTTGGCCCAGCAAAAAAGGCAGAATTTAACATAATAATTTGCCGATAACAAACTAGCAGATTGTGCGAACATCATACTATTTTTGGCCGACCGAAAACATCAGAGCCTGCGTTTTTTTTTCGCTGGCAAATTTTCGCAATTTTGCGAAAAGCTTGAAATTTTTTTCGCAAAATCAAAATTTTTTTCGCAGACTTACTTTTGTTACTTAATGCAGTAGATTTTATATTTAAATGTTAATAAAACATTATTACGCCCATACAAGATTAAGACTGACGCAATTTTTACCCGTTTTGGCCAAAAGCAACGATTTTGACATTTTTCTTTCAAATTTATGGAGCCGTCCCGAGAATTTTGTGTAACTTTTCACAATTTTCACAATCGATGTTCAGTCGTAAAAAATTTCAGAAGACCCGGCCAATGACCAAGTTTTCTTTTCTTAATTATGTCACCTCCGAGTCTCCGACCCCTATTATATATACTGTCTATATTGTCTATATAGTTGCACGAATCCGGGTTTAGGGGATCAGAAAAAGTAAGAGAAATTTTCAATTTTTAGGCCAAATTTGGTCAATTGGGGACGTATCGGAAATGTTTTCCGACTAAACCACAAAAATCGGCGCATAAACCTTACAAGTTCACCTCCACTGCGTCAAAATTTTTTCGCAATTTTGCGAAAAGGTTTGAAATTTTTTCGCAATCCTAAAATTTTTTTCGCAATTGCGAACGTTTTTGCGCAAAAAAAAACCCAGATCAGAGCTAACATTTTTGAGCTCATAATACCCAAAACATTAACCCACAATATGCAGGGGTCTAAAAGCGACAACCCTCAAAAACAAAAATTGAGAATTTTTCACTTTTTAGGCCAAACTTGGTCAAATGAAGACGTATCAGAAATTTTTTCGAGCCGAGAAATTAATTATATAAATGCAAATCCCGTCAGAAGCAGAACGTCACATCAGATAGTGCACTAGATATGTATATAAATGTACGCCTGTACACACGCAGAGGCTTTGATGAAAGTTAATAACGAAGACGAGTAAGCCACCAAGTTGCAGGGGTCTGGGGGCGGCAGCCCCCAGAAAAAATAGGAGATTTTTTCAATTTTTAGGCCGAATTTGGTCAAATCAGCGTCAATATTTGCTCAAAACCTTTCATCAAAGCTTCGTCATTTTTATTTTCTGAACGTCATTTTTAAGTTTCATTTCTGCAAATGACGCCATTTTTGACTAAAAAAAAAACCCTGCAACATACACACACAATACGAAAAGTATATGCACATAAATAGTTTTCAATACATATCATTAATATCAAATTAATAAAGAATGCAAACTCCAACGATTTCTACTCTAGTGCCCATGGCAAAAAGAGTGATTCAGTCAGTTAGTACTTAGCAGCATAAAACTTATCGACACCCTTCCACAGTTCCACTCATTCCTAGTCTAATATATAAAAAATTGTGACCCCATTTTATATCAAAACCGGTGCAATGAGCACGTTGTACTTTGTAGTCAATTTTTAAATTGTAGCAGTATTAGAGAGTTTGTCTGACCGACACATATTATAGAAATTGCATATTTAAGCATGACTCCTAATCCGATAATGAACCAAAATAAGCTCATTCAGTAAAAGAAGTAACTCTAATTGTTCTACACAACGTCATATTGTCATAAATCAAGACGTTTTCTAGTTTCACACGATAAGTCACCAAAAAGCCGACTAAAATACAGGATTACAGCAGTCAGCTTCAGTCTCTATCAGTTAACGCCAGTATCATCTAATTCTTCGACATCTTTTTCACTTAGGGGCCTATTTCTTTACCGGATTAAAGGGTTAATTATAATCGGACTAAACGGTTTAAAAATTATGCTGAAAATGCCATTCCAAAACCTCCGGATTAAACATACTTAACTTTTAGCGCGCTGCTTTTTAATCGGACTAAACTATACACGCTAATGTTAAGCGTGTATGTTAAATCCGATTAGTCCAGTGGTACTTTTGGAATGGGGTCAGCGTCAGACTAAAATTAAGCCGCTGACTTATTTTAACTCTTTTAGTCCGTTTAGTCCGATTTGTCATTCCAAAACCTCGGACTAAAATAAGTCCAGTCCGTTTAGTCCGGTAAAGGAATAGGCCCTTAGTCTTCAACCAAGCGCCATCCATCGCTGTCGTATATAGTTCCTGGTCTATACCCGATGGTCCAGTGCCGAGATCAGAATATCCACTGGCCACTTCTACTTGGCCACAAAAATTCTATATGTTTCATTCTGTTTCTGCAGATCCAAATCCAATGCCACTAGTCTCCATCTACAACAAGCATTACTGACTGCTATAAATTTTAAATCAGGACTTAATAATTGACTGAGTGACTGACTACAATTTGTACATACATCATGTACTACGCATCATTTTCAGTTAAACATACTTTGAAATTAATCCGTAATTGTACCGACACTCAAGAAAAACTTCATTTGGCATTCATAAAAAGATTATTACATGTTAAAGGTGCCACTCCTACAGCAGCAATATACGCTGAGACAGGTTGTGTCCCTCTTTTGATTTCAAAAATTACAGCCATGTTTAAGTACTGGTATAAAATTCTAAACAGCCCCGAGGATTGCCCTCGCAAACAAGCATATTTTGCATTATGTTGTTTAGCAAACACCTCACCTAACATTCGAACTTGGGTTACAGCGTTGACCACCCTTCTATCACATTTAAACCTGACGGATGTCTGGGGAATGCAATATATTGATGATGTAAAAGCTTTCACTGATCTTTGTAAAATTAGGTTAATGAATTGCTTGCATAATGAACTCACACATGATTTAGATACCTTGCCCAGTTTAGATGTATACTCAAAATTTAAAAATCACTTCGGCGCAGAATACTATTTTAAAGTAATAAAAAATAAACGACACCTGCACGCACTAATTAAATTACGGCTAAGATCACATGATTTGGAGGTTGAAAGGGGACGTTGGGATCGTAGAGTTGACCACAGAATACCTAGGGAAGAACGTTTATGTAGAATTTGTAGATCCGGCGAGGTAGAAGATGAAATACATTTTTTATTAAGCTGTGATTGTTTTAGTGAATTGCGTAATGAAATCCTTGGTTCCTATATTGTGCATAGCTTATCTAAATTAGACCAGTTTGTATCCTTACTTTCCTCACTTAGCCCTGAGGTAGTAATTTCTCTTTCGAAATTTATGTATTCAGCCTTTTTAAAAAGAAAAGAAATATACAATTCTGAGCGTTTCTTTAATTAAAGTTTAACTAACTCACTAATTTTCTTACTAACTTTCTTACACATGGGGTAAAAACCCATAAAAAGTCTATTTGAGTCTAATCAGTTGATACCCTAAGTCAGATGTCAGAGGAAACTGAGTATTCTGCAACGACAATACGTGATGCCGTATAATGTTAACATAGTCTGTCCTTTATGGATTTTATGTTGGCAATTTACACTGTTTTTCTGTTTTCTTAAATAAACCTTCAACCTTCATAGTAATTGAAAATAATATTAATAATTTACAGCCCATACAAAAAAATTTTATGGACAACATTTTTCTTGGGCCTTGGCAGATTGTTATTTTGAATAAGCAGCTGCTAACACAGCAGACCAACACAGCCCGCTCCTTCAGAAGAAACAGCTATGACAGCTGTGACAGCTACTAATCTATCAATATGTCGCATTTGCACGTTTCAAATTAATCAAATTAACTGTATATAAAGTGTGAAAGTATATTAATTAGGAAGGAAGCTTTCTGCCCCCATAACTTCTCAACAGCAGCACTATATATACCACTCTTCACCGTCTGACGTCTTCAAAATTATCTTCAGCTATTTCGTTTTATCAATCTATTCGTTCGATATATACCGTTTTTTTGCAATACGAACGAAATCGTAAAAAAACTTACGGACTATCAGGTGTATTATCACGGACTGCATGAACAAATAAATGTCCACAATCCTGAGGACCTTTAACGGGAATAGCAACCTGCCATGGAAAACATTGATAAAAAGTTCAGCTTCTTGATAATTAACAAATATATACAAAAATCACAAGAAACAAAACACAGCACAGGTTTATTTCAAGGAATAAATTACATATCAACAAGTCAACATATCTTATCGATTTATATAATGCTTTGCAAAATTTTGGCAATAATACACCAGAACTGGTATTTTCCCAGTATGTTTATAAAAGCTGTCACTTTTTCTTACATATGAAGCAGTGTTTCTGTGTCGTGTCATCATTAATTATAGCCACTGTGTGCTTTTTCTTACAGAAGTATTTGTTACAAAACTGAGCTGAAAATTCCCGAAGCAAAGTATCCAACTCAAAGTATTTCAAATTCAAACGTAAATCTCAACTCCCGAACTTGTACGATGACTTATGGCAAAGTAAAAATCTTACGTTGCAGTCTGTTTCAGTGATGGTATTAACATCGGGATTTCGAAAATTGATCCCACCAAATTCAAGAGGCTGTCCCAGATATTTAGCTGCTTCCGAGTGTGACTTTAATACATCGGTGGCAAGACAGTACCAAGTTGTCGATTCGGCTTGCTCTAAATAACTAAACCAATATACCATTCAAAACTTATCACAGGAAAACCAGGAATCAGAATTTTCTGTACTTTTTTCGTTTACAGATTTTTCGGATGTTAGTTACCCTTTCCATTCAGACACATTTTACAGACTTTCAGAGGAATTTCAACTAAATTTTACAGAAAATCAACGAAAATTCAGATAATTTCACCCAGAATTCAGACTCTGAAATTTATCTACAAAAAATGTTATATATATATATAGGGTGTATTTACACATCGGCCGCCTAATTTACACAGCAAAAAATAAAAATACACACTGATTTACTCAGCTTCATTTTTCCCCAAAAGTTGATGAAACGGCCTATTTTGGTTGTAAGAATTACAAAAATTCGCAAAGTGGCGATTTGTGCCTGTGACCTCTTTGTTCTAACAAATTTAAGTCTAATTTTTAACCACAAAACAAAAAATCTTCAGTTTCAGCTCTTAAACGGCTTATGATTTTTTTATATTAGCATTTGTTTTTATGCACTTGAAAGTTGACAGTGAAAAATCAGTTATGCTGAGCCTGTCTGTGCGATTTCTTGTCCTACGTATATAAAAGTTTTAAACCCGGATTTCAAAAAAATAGTAGGATCTGGCTGATAGAACAACTCTCTATCTGACATCTCTGTAAACCATGCATGTATATACACGGGGTCTCGGCCTGGGGGTTAGGGCTTGTTTCAGATTTTTCGGAATTTTAGGGGGGGTTGCCCTGGCGTGTCGGATACTTGAACTGACAAAAACGCAAAAATTTTCAATTATCTCATATTTTTTATTTTCGTACGTAGTTCGAGTCTCAAAGTAGAAATATTACTTTTCACGTCAAAAAACGGGTCAATTTTTACCTAAAAAATGCTAAAATACACACTTTTAAAAATTTACACAACATACCCTTAATTTACACAGCAAATTTTTAATTTACACAACATTTACACAGTGCCGATTTTGAAAAAAAACCCCTGATATATATATATACATAGTGGTTTTTCAGATAATTTCAGATATATATACTTTTTAAACGAATTTCAGATGAAATTTAATATTTGCAGATGTAAAAAAACATGTGAGTTTTATCTGAAACTCGTGTAAAAAGTATATATCTGAAATTTATCTTAATAATTCTGCCAGCAACAATTTTTTAGATAAAATTCAGAATCTCTGAATTATGGGTGAATTTATGTGAATTTTCCGTTAATTTCTCTGAAATTTATCTGAAATTCCTGTGATAATGATAATTCCTGTTTGTAAAATTTTTCTGAATGGAAAGGGTGAAAAACATCTGAAAAATCTGTAATAGGAAAAAATTTACAGAAAGTTCAGACTCACTGTGAATATACAAAAAATAAAAAATCTGAGAGGGTCAAAAATTTCCCTATACCCTCCCTCTCCCCTCTTCCCGTGTTGACTGTCTGGCTATACGTGCGCTGCGTCGCTGGGTAATGGCTGTCTGATTTTTGTCTGCGTTTGTCCAAATCTATATACACAATCATGAAAACAATAGTTATTGTTGTATCAGTAATTATATAGTTATTGTTGTATCAGTAATTATATTGTCCATAATATATGAGTTAATCTCGGAACCGTGTTCACTATGAAAACAAGGTCTTGACTTACTTTGAATACTTTTGTACATGAAAAACGAAGCCGTTACGACACCTAAACCGCCAAAACCGGCAATAGAACCCAGTGTCTTAGTTGCCACCATACCTAAAAAAAATCATTTCCTAATGCCAAAAATTTCCTGCAAATGTTCATTTTCTTCTTATAATTAAAAAAACATTTAAATTTTTTGAAATGTATGAGAATTCATCCACAAAAGTAATATGAATGAAATTAATATGTCCCTTTAAATTTAAATAAACTTAGGGAAGGCGATGGAGGCAGGGGGCACCGACAAAAACTGAAAGGGAGAATGTCAAACTAATCATTCAACACAAGTCGAACAATGACAAGAAAAGTGGAAGTTTGATTTACTCAGTGTTTATTGTCTATCGTTCAGAGTTATGGGGGTAGTGGATTTTTTTGGAGTATCGCACCGTGAGGGAAGAATTTTGTGTAGTAGAACGCCTATCTAAGAATTTCTATTTTCTAAGGTATGACAGTATGACACCCATTGAAAATAGCATTTTGAGCAGGGTTTTTTGGTCTGAAAAGTTTAGCCACTTGGCCTCAGGTCCAAAATTTTTTTAGGCCAATTGACAAAAGCTTAGGCCAACTAATTTTCGTATTTTTGTTACAAAAAAGTTATTTACAAAAGTTAAGTTATTTACAAAAATGATCAAAGTATATTGTACAGTGGTGTAGCCAAGTGTAGTTAATTTTGGAGGAAATCAACTTTAAGAATTTTAAAATAGTTAAGATGCACTTTTTAGCAATTTTTAAACACCTTACAAACGCAAGATTACTAAACCGCTCAGCTGCAGGAGTCTGAGGGCGGTAGCCCCCAGAAAAAATTGGCGACTTTTCCAATTTTTAGCCAAAATTTGGTCAACTGGAGACGTATCAGATATTTTTTCAGACAAAAATTGACACAAAAGATCGGAACGTCACATCAGACAGTCTATTATACACGTAAATATAGCATAATATACTCGTGTGTGTAGTAATACAAAAGCAGCATAACGTACTTGTGTATACATGCATATGATTTGAGGAAAGATAATAACAAAGATATAGTAAGCCACAGAGTCGCAGGGGTCTGGGGGCGTATTCTCAAAATTACCTGCAGGTAAAGTTAGGCTAACTTTACCCACAGGTAAAGTGAAGGTAACGTCGTATTCTCAAACATTGACTAAAGCCAACGTGATAGCTATAGTTACCTTTAATTTTCGGGCCAGTAAACTGCTTTATCTTGTTTCGCAGCTAAAGTTAATGTATTGTGCAAATTTTTTACCTCAACCGTCTACGTTAATCGCGTTTTCAATTTTAACTTTACCTTTACCCTCAGAATTAACTTTACCTTCACCTTACCTGTGGGTAAAGTTAGCCTAACTTTATCTGCAGGTAATTTTGAGAATACGGCCCCTGGGGGCGGAAGCCACCAGAAACAAAACTGGGGGAAAATTTTGATTCTCAGGCCAAACTTGGTCAATTGGAGACGTATCAGAAAATTTTTCTCCATCCGCAGCTAAAAAAGTTTAGGCCAGCTGGCCTCAATCGCTGAAAAAAATTAGGTCAATCCGAAAAAATTTAGGCCATGGCCTTAGCTATGGCCTAAAAAAATATTTTGAGTATTTTTGGAAGTGAATATACATAGTTTTGAGGAAAAACACTTGCTTAGAAATGTATGTTCCTTTGAGCACAAATTTTGCTTTCATTCAATTTCTGAATCCTGTAAGGGGAAAAAAACTTTTTCTTTTCCCACCAATAAACAAACCAAAAAAAAACACAAAAAACAAAACAAAAACACAAAAAAAACAAAAAAAAACAAAACCAAAAAAAAAAAAGAAAAAACCCCAAAACAAAAAAAAAAAAAATCAAAAAAAAAAAAAAAAAAACCAAAAAACAAAAAAAAAAAAAAAAAAAAAATCCAACACCAACACACCTAAAAAAAAAAGAAAAAAAAAACAATAAAAAATAAAAAAAAAAAATATATTAATTAAAACAAAAATACATAAAAAAAACAAACAAACCCAAAAACAAAACCCCCCACAACTAAATGCTTTTATGTTACATGATGTCGCCAAATATGCCTGTCAAGCATTTCAGCGCCGAACTAAATTTTATAATAGAAATGAAATATAAATGTAAATTTTATTGAAGTTAAGACCTTCGATAGTTCGATACAGTGCAATACTGCAATAACATTAATATTTTAGCAATTGTTATTGAAATCTAATACGTTAAATCTACTGCTGCTCTAGTCTTTTCAATTTTGTTTGTTTAACAGCATAGTATGTTCCGAATACGGAATAATATGCTTGCATTTATACAGTAAACCATTTCCATACATCTAAGCCAAAGTTCGAAGTAAAAAATGTCCAGTCTTTGTTTTTGGATAGTTTTGAGTCAGACTCAATGTTTGCAGCCTACACTAGGAAAGACCTTGCGTAGTCATTGAATGACTTTTTTGACATCCGTGGATGCGGATGCGGATTTCGACTCCTGACATCCGCGCGGATGCGGATCTTTCTAGAATTCGTTCCAGACAAGCTGAGATGAATTTTTACAAATTTTTTTACCAAAAAATACTAAAATAGCAAGTATGAGAATGAGTGCAAGCAAAAAAATGACTTGGATAAAACAAACTAAATAAATGTTGTGTAATTCATAATTCACATAATTCATGAGATCATCAATGACTTTCGCCACCATCAATCCCATCGTCAGCCATGCCCCCAATCCAAACTGATCTCTAGCCCCCAAAATAGCTGTCGCTCCTTTTAATAAAAATTTGAATTGAAATTATTGGTGTTGAATCCCTTAGGGGTCGAATAAGTCGGAAAAACGGCACTTTTTCGACTAATGATTCGGTGTCCCCCTATATTCCCCGAACCCAGGGGGGTCAAAATTGAAAGGTGCGTAAAGTTGACAGCCCCACTTGCGGCACAAACTCCACTTTTGGTGGCACAAACTAGGTTGGAGTTTGTGCCAGTTTGTGCCGCAAAAATTAGCTCGATTCATGCAACCTGTGAAAAGTTAATCAACTTTAAAATGTGGGGCTGTCAACTTTACGCTTTTCAATGGCGTCAGCCCCACTTTCATGACAGACTTTGTTTTGTGTAAAAATTAAACCGCCTATATTTGAAAATATTTGTGCCACAAAAATTGGAGTTTGTGCCAACACTTTTTTTGCGAAAAAATACTACATTTTTTACGATAGTGGCCTGGCTTGAGGTATGGCTCATGACGTCTGAAGTTTTTGGAAAATATTTCAGATTTGTTTTTGTGTCCGTTCTTCAATAATAAAATTTGGGTGTTTGGAAAAATCACACGACGACTCCAAAAAATACCCTTTAAATATTTTTTTGTAAAAAAAATTGGAAAAATAGAGCTAGTTTTTTTTTTTGTTTTTGGTGTGGAAAATTTTCTGTCAACGAATTTTTTCCTCCTTTTTTACCAGTATATCCAACAACTACAATTATAAATAAGAAAAAATCAACATGTGATTCCAGAACTTAGAAATTAGTCCAGATGAATACCACCAGCAGATCCTTTGAAGCAACGTGAAATATATTAAACCCCCGACAAAATTTTTTCAAAAACAAAAAGTCGTCAGCCAGACCTCAAGCCAGGCCACTATCGTAAAAATGTAGTATTTTTTCGCAAAAAAAAAGTGTTGGCACAAACTCCAATTTTTGTGGCATAAATATTTTCAAATATAGGCGGTTTAATTTTTACACAAAGCAAAGCCTGTCATGAAAGTGGGGCTGACGCCATTGAAAAGCGTAAAGTTGACAGCCCCACATTTCAAAGTTGATTAACTTTTCACAGATTGCATGAATCCAGCTAATTTTTGCTGCACAAACTGGCACAAACTCCAACCTAGTTTGTCCCACCAAAACTGGAGTTTGTGCCGCAAGTGGGGCTGTCAACTTTACGCACCTAAAATTGAACGCTCTTTCGAATAGGCTAGGTTAGAAGTTTGTAGGATGTAAGCTTTAGCTCGAAATCAAACTTTGTCTAAAAATTAAACTTTAAATAGAATTTTTTGCACAAAATTGGATTTAGGCAAAAATACTTGATGAAACAAAAACCTGCTGCTACCATTGAAAGAGCAACTTCTAAGCTACTAAATGCTGAAAAAATTTTGTAAATCGGTCCAGGCTTTGAAAAGTTACAAAACTTTTTCTGAAGCTACCTGGACCAAGCTGATAGCAGCGTTACAACTCAAGTAAGGTTCAATACAAAATTTGGGCAATGTCTGCAAAAATTTTAAATTATGAAGCGAGTTGAGGTTTCTTAGTGTGGTAAAGTTATTTTTGATGCTTCTTAACAGGTTTTTCTTTCAAATTAGGCCTCAGGCTTAGGCTAAGGCCGTGTTTACATTGAGCTTTTTTTCAGCTGCTTGAGCAGCTGAAAAAAGCTGCAGCTTTTTTCAGCTGCTAAAGCAGCTGAAAAAAAGCTGGAGCAGCTGGAAAAAAGCTGGAGCAGCTGAAAAAATGCGGATAAGTATGGCGCTCACTATAGACTAGCTGCTCCGTTGTCATGACAACGCTGCAGTTCCAGCTTTTTTTCAGCTGCTCCAGCTTTTTTCGCCCTTTCCGGCTTTTTTGCAGCTGCTCGAGCAGCTGAAAAAAAGCTCAATGTAAACACGGCCTAAGGCTTAGTGCTTAGACTCAGAGCTCAGGCTTAGGCTTAGTGCTTAGGCTGAGGCTTGGTGCTCACAATTAAAACTCAGTTGTGGATGAGCAAAAAATCAGTCTTAGTTTCCTGCATCAAATAAAAGGACATTTGCTACTGTGGAATAATGAATAAAGCTGAACTTTAAAACCGAAGTTGCCCATCGGCGTGAGCTTGGCTCTGAGCATTAGAGAAGTTTTGAACTAGGATTTGAAGCATTAGAATTTAGAATTTTTTGTGGGGAAAAATGTTTGATAACCATCTGCTGGGCAAAAAAATATAAAATTTTGAATTTTAAGTTCATTTTAAGTAAGTTCATTTCGCCAATTTTATAAATAAATATCAACATTTTTTTGGCCCGAATGAGCAAGATGTGTAGCAAATAAAGCTGAATAAAATATATTATTATGTGTTAATATTTGTTCATAAAATTTCAGACTGATATAATGAACGAACAGGTCTTATTTTCCGAAAGTTAGCCGAGAGTTAGCCCGAATATGACGAAAAATTAAGATTTTCGATAAAATTTGAAATTTTAAAAAAAGCTGAAAATCAACGTTTTTTCGCTTGCAAACTGCCAAAAATGAACTCAGAGCATGGGAAAACCTATAAAAACATGTTTTTACGTTGAAAAAATGTTAGTTTGAATTTTTCCCCCCAACCGAATCTGCACCGGCTTTTGCAGCTGAGAGTAATCTTTAACAAGCTCTTCTGCTGAGTGAGAAGTGGTTAAATTATGAGGCCTGAGTGTCAATATTCCACAGGAAATATTAAACGCGGCCATTACTTGTGGATAAAATGATTTTAAAATCCCGTGGATAAAATGATTTTAAAATCCCGGGTTTTGCAATCCCGGGTTCTGCAAACATTTGCTGCTGAGTTCCTCTAAACCTTTACTGGTGAATAATTAGAAACACTTAGGGTGGATTTCACAAAAGTGGTTTTATTAAACCATTGGTTTTACGTACGTTTTACATGATTTGTACATAATTTCATTACGAAATATCGAATGATTCGCTACGAATTATGTAAATTTTCTTAAACCATTGGTTTAGCTCAGTTGAAATTTCAAACCTGCAATGCAGCAGGTCTCTGTTCTACTGAAATTTCAACTAAACTAAAGTTGGATACGTCTGTTGAGTAACAAATTTGCTGTCAATCGAGTACCGATCAATATTCCAGACGACACAATAAAAACTACTTTAGAATAATTAGTAGGTATTCTAAATAGTTGCGTTTAATTAAACATTAAAATTAGTACAAATAAGTTGATTGAGCTAAGCCGCCAGTCAAAGTTTAAAAACCAAAAAAACGGCTTGTCCCGTTGTCACGGGCAAAAGTGTCCCCTCTGTCCCCCCGGACACTTTTGCCTAGGCAAAAGTGTCCTACTTGGGCGAAAGTGTCTCACTTAGGCCGTGTTTACATTGAGCTTTTTTTCAGCTCGAGCAGTTGAAAAAAAGCTGCAGCTTTTTTCGCCATTTCCGGCTTTATTTCAGCTGCTCAAGCAGCTGCAAAAAAACCGGAAACGGCGAAAAAAAGCTGGAGCAGCTGAAAAAAAGCTGGAACTGCAGCGTTGTCATGACAACGGAGCAGCTAGTCTATAGTGACCGCCATACTTATCCGCATTTTTTCAGCTGCTCCAGCTTTTTTCCAGCTGCTCGAGCAGCTGAAAAAAAGCTGCAGCTTTTTTTAGCTGCTCGAGCAGCTGAAAAAAAGCTCAATGTAAACACGGCCTTACACTTTTGGTGCAAAAATTGACTGGCCCAGTCCAGTGTATATCTACAACGAAACCACAAACTCGCAAAATAACTATATTCTCAAAACCTATACATATTCTAAAAATAGTTTTCAACTTGAATGCTTTAAACAACTTTTAACAACATGCGTAACTGTTTAAACTTAATGGGGTTTCATACTTAAGTATGGCTATGGCATACGGACAAACGGACATAGCCCACACGAAAACAGTTTCGTCCGTCTTTTCAATTCATACTTTTTCGACCAAATGAAAACTGGGACATGATACATACGGGTGTATAAAATTCATTTGTTTGAGTGGCACGTCCTTTTGTCCGTATTTTGTCCTTAAAGAATTTTGGCACAGTTGAACTGAAGTTAACTTTACCGGACATATGGATAGATTGAATGAAACTGTGCCGTTTAGTTAGGATAACGTGACATAACGGTCTCTAAGGGCAAACGGATATGCGGCTGAAAGGACTTTTAGCTAAAGTGTTCTGCCTGTCAACTTGTTCGTTGTCCGTTCATCGGATTCAAACTGCACAGAACTAATAAAAACTTTTTGCCAATACGAAACTTTTGGCGAAAACTGAGAATTGGGTGTAAATTTGTGAGCAGTAACCGTTGCGCATATTCAAAACACGTTTTTGAATGTGCAGCTAAGCGTAAACTAAAGCCCGGTTCATACTTCGTGTTTTGTGTTTTGTGTTTTTGTGTTTTTGTGCTCTGTGTTTTGTGATTTCTCGGGTCATACTTCGTGTTTTGTGTTTAGTGTTTTAGTGGTTTGTGTTCTGCGGTTCATACTTTGTGCTTTTGTGTTTAGTGTTTTTGAAATGTGCTTTTCTGTTTTTGAAGTTTATACTTCATGTTTTTGTGTTTTCGTGTTTTGTGTTTTTGTCTTTTGTGTTTTCCGGTTCATACTTCGTCTTTTGTGTTTTTGATTTGTGCCGGACCCCCCGGACACTTTTGCGTAGTTAAAAGTGTCCCCCCTGACACTTTTGACTATGCAAAAGTGTCCCCAGACAGTTTTGACTATGCAAAAGTGTCCCCCGGACAGTTTTAACTAGTCAAAAGTGTCCCCCGGACAGTTTTGACTAGGCAAAAGTGTCCGGGGGGACACTTTTGCCTAGGGAAAAGTGTCCTACCTTGGGCAAAAGTGTCCCCCCTTAAGCCCGGTTCATACTTCGTGTTTTGTGTTTTGTGTTTTAGTGTTTTTTGTTTTGTGCTTTCACTCAGTGTTTTGTGCTTTTCTGTCCATGTCCGAAAGTTGTGTTTTTACCTTTTGTGTTTTGTGCTTTTGATCTTGTGCTTTCAGACATGTTTTTGAAATCATGTTGAACATTTGTGTTTTGTGCTTTTCAGTGCTTTTGTGTTTTTGTGCTTTTGTGCTTAGCACTATCTAGTTTATACTCAAAAGCACATAAGCACAAAATATACGTCACGTGTTCTTATCATGTAATCAGATTATCAGTCAAATGTAATCTGATGAACCCTATACTTGAAACATATTTGTTTGGACATTGTTTAATTTATTAATCAGTTTGACGTTATATTTTTTTGAATCCTTATCAAAAAGTTTTCTTATAAATTATTTAATTCAAAATAGTTTCACTGTGTAAAAATACTTTAAAAACTCGCTGAAGGGTATAACTAGGAGAAAATAAAAATTTTCGTCTATCTATAGTATTTTAGAAAAAAATTGATAAGAACAAAAATTTCGATTGGCTAAACACAAAAATACATAAAGGCAAATTTTGATTGGCTAAGAACAAAAACACATTTTGAAAAGATGAACATTGCCCATGTTTCAAAAACACATAGTCAAAACTGTCCGGGGGACACTTTTGCATAGTCAAAAGTGTCCGGGGGGGACACTTTTGACTACGCAAAAGTGTCCGGGGGGACACTTTTTTTGGGGAACACTTTTGCCTGTGACACCGTATTCGAACTGGGGATAACTCGCACTTCAGGCGAAAATCATTGCACTTGACTAACAGGCCGATGTAGAAAATGTGTATTTACAACATTATTCTTAGGGTCGATTCATACTTCAATAGGGCATACGGACAAACGGACATAGGGCACACGGACAAAGCAAGTTTTGTCCGTTTTTTCAATTCATACTTTTTAGGGCAAACGGACATTGGGACGTACGGACGTACGTCGGATAAAGGTGCGATTCATACTTTTGATGTCCTTTTGTCCGTATGCCCTACAATATCGGGCAAGTTGAACTGAATTTAACTTTGCCGGACATACGGACAAAATGAAATTGTGCCGTTTTATACGGATGAACGGACATGCGGCTGAAGGGCAAACGGGCATACGGTTGAACGGACAAAAGTATGAATCAAACGGCCGTTCTGCCGTTCATTTTGTCCGGATGTCCGTTCGTCCGTTTGCCCGTATGTCCGAATGTCCGTGTAGAAGTATGAATCGAGCCTTAGTGTTAGAATAGAACGAAGTTGGTTTGATTTGAACAAACTATGTCAAATCAACCTACAAATAAAATAAAGTTCACTAAGGCTACTTAACACGTTAAATTATATGCATAATTTAAGTATAGGCTATATGTAGGCTGTCACCGCATGGGCAATCGGCCCGTCAGCAGCAACGTCGTAGCAGTAAGCATCAATGTTGGTTGAGCATTGCAGCTATGATTCCCGTGTTGAATTCAAATTTAACTCAATTTCGTCAAAGCTATCACTGTGGTTGGTCAAACACATGCTTTTACTGCCAACTAACTTCAAATTTTATGCCTATGTAATAGTTGATACCTACTGTTTTGCATAACTTGATGAGCGGCCGGTTAGCTCAGATGGTAGAGCGTCCGATTCTTAATCGGAAAGTCGGTGGTTCGAGTCCACTCCGGTAGCTTGTTTTTTGAAATTTGCGCATGCGGAGATCCAAGTCAAATGCATGGCATGCAATACAGAATACGATAGCTGATTGACCTACCTGCCCTTCCAGTGTTAATTAAGATAAGATAAGATAAGATTTATTCGGAAAACAACAAGCGGAGAACCGAAAATGAGGCAAAAAACTTTTACAGTTACTGACATGCACCGTGATAGTACTAGAAGAATGCTGTCAAAAAAACAAACAAAATACAACATAAAAGAACAGTATATATAGATATAAAACGTATTAAACAAAAGCAAACAAACAAACAAACAGACAAATACAAGTAGGCAAAACAATACTGAAAAAAAGAAAAAAAACATAAAATTGACAGAAATTGTCCATTAGGCACAAAAAAAATTAGTTAGACAGATGTACATACCAACAGTTGTCTAGCATAAATCAACTTGCAAGGAACGATGATTAATATGATGAGTCATACTTCAGAAATTGATCAAAATTTAGTGTTCCTATAGCCTTTTTGAACCTGAAAACGTTAAAGCTGTAAAAGCTATAACTGACTCATTCCAGACTGCAACTACCCTATTTGAAAAATGAAATTTTCTAACGTTAGATTTAAATTTTGGGATGACGAGAGAAAGACTATGATTTCTTGAGCTGTAAATACTAGACCTAGCTTGAAAAAATCTTCAAAGTTTAAATCTTCCAATTTGTATATAATCTTATAGCACTCAACAAGGTCGGCCAGTAACCGACGGTGTTCTAAGGTTTTCAAATATAGAAAATTCAGTCGTTCAGAATAGCCTACAATGTAGGTGCGAAATTTGTGGCAATCTTTTCGTAAATCGACGTTGTACTTTTTCTATGACAATAATATCTTTTTGTAATTGTGGAGACCAAATGACACTGTTATATTCCAGTAGAGGGCGGACGTAAGAAATGTAGACAGACTTCATGAACTTTAAATCTCTATTAGCGCAAGTTTTAAAAATAAGACCTAGGCGTTTAAATGCTTTTGCAGCTATATCCGAGCAGTGTTCAGAGAATTTGAGGTCACTCGAGACAATAATACCTAAATCTTTAACTAACTGAGTTTTGGGTAGTTCAGAGTTGTCTAGTATATAATCCCTGTTGGGATTATCCCTACCGATTTGCAGCATACTGCATTTTTCAATAGCAACTTTAAGTTGGTTTTGTCTTGTCCAGTCAAGAATAGAGTCAGTTGATTCAATCAGTCGCTGGTAAGAAAAATTATCTTCACTAACTCGGTAAATTTTGCAATCATCTGCGAAAATCTTCAGTGTACATGAGGTTCCTACTTTTACGATATCGTTAATGTATAAATTAAAGAGGGTAGGACTACCCTGTACCCTGTACACTACCCTGAGGTACACCACTTTTAACATGAACAGGTTCGGAGAGAGTGTTATTTATGCAAACGCGTTGAGTTCGGTTTTCTAAAAAACTTTGTAGCCATTTATGAAGTTTACCCCTCAGACCGTAGTTGGCCAGTTTGTGCAGTAGCTTTGTGTGGCTCACAGTGTCAAAAGCCTTGCTAATATGTACATATGTAGATTACGTCAACGCTATGTTTACTGTCTATGTACTGTGTCCAGTCATTAGTGCATTCTAACAATTGTGTTTTTGTAGATCGGTTACTCATAAATCCATGCTGGTCCCTTGTAATAATGTTATGCTCACTTAAGAAAAACTCCATTTTTTCTTGATAATACGTTTTAAAATCTTACAACTTATCGACGTCAGACTTATGGGGCGATAATTTTTTGGTAACCGACGGTCAACAGAGCCTTTTGGAATCGCTGTAACGTGTGCAATTTTCCATGCCATGGGAACAACAGACGTCTCTAGTGATTTTTGATAAATGGACTGCAATGGTATTGCCAACTGTTCGGGAAAAAGTTTAAAAAAAGCCGCTGGGATTTTATCTGGACCACAAGCGGAACTAAAGCGTAATTTTTTTATGGCATTGACTATGTCTGGTCTGGTTATCATGATATCCGTCATGCTTTTAGTAAGCGCTGTACCTACTGGAGGTAAGTCTCTGTCGTCGTCAATAAAAAAAGAGGCAAATTGATCGCTGAGAGCTTGTGCTTTGTCGTAATCTGTGTCAATGTCCTTATTCGCCAATCTAAAAACTGGTATTGACTGTTAAGTGCTCAGTCGAGAGTTGACGTGTCTAAAAAATTTCTTATTGTTTGCGTCTATAAGTAAATTTAACTCTTGTTCTTTTGTATACTTGGAAATAGCTGTTCGACACCTAGTTACAGTTGCTCTATACTGAATTTTGATGTATTCCGTGGGTTGTACACACTGTTTCCTATATAGTATACGCTTATTTGAAATAAGTTTTCCAATGTGAACTGGGTATTTAGTCTTCCTACTGAAATTTTTTTGAACCTTTTTTGGGACGTATAGTTATCAAATGTTCCACGCACAACGAGAAAACGCGCCACATAGAGTACATTTTCACAGCCTAAAAAATACATAAAATATAAAAACCTTACCACATTCCCAAAAAAAAAATTATTCCAAAAAAAAAAAAAAAAAAAAAAACACACACTTCTTTGGTCACAAACAAAATTAAAATAAATTGCTCATTTTCAAAAACTAAATCTAAAATTTTATTGCCTCTAGTCGGGGTAAAAACCTTTTGATTCAGGCCATGGAAAATAACTGAGTAAACAAAATCGTCTTGCTGATTTTTAGACGATCACGTAAGCGGATCCCACTTAATGTCAGGCAAATTTATATCCCCAGTTACAACTAGTGGTAAATTTAATCTACTAAGCTAGTCTAATAATTCCTGCAGTGGTCGCAACATGTGCACACAGGTCACACTAGGTGGGTAGATACATGCAAAAAGGATCGGGATTCTAAATTTAACATGAACACAAATAACTTCCAAATCTGATGAGTTTAACGTAATAAGCTCACTTTTCACATCCTTGTTAACTAGAATTGCAACTCCCCCCCCTTCCATTTGGTCTATCTTGCCTGTATATGTTATACCGGTTACTACACATCAAAACGCAATCAGGGGTGTCAGTAGTTAGCCATGTTTCACACAAACAAATAATATCAGGATAGTCGTACTGCGCGATTAATTCAGATTTAAAATCATGCAACTTATTTTGAATGCTTCTTACGTTTAGAAAAACACATTTTGGTTTCTGCGATTTTTGAACGGCCTTCCTAACTTGGGCTGTTAAAAATCCTTTCTATAACCTCGCAGTACGTCACTATATAGCAAGGTAGGTGAGGTAGGTAAAAAATGAGCACCATAGCCCAATTTCAGAAACCTGATGTTTGCCTACACATACGTATTTTCCAAAAAATAGAGCTAATTTTCCTGTACTAAAATCCGTTGAGAAAATTGTCAGGAGCCAAAAGTAGCTAACGTAAAATTAGTTTGAAAGATAGTGTTTTTATGTCAATATTGGTCAACGTATTTTAGAATTTTTTTTGAAAGGTTTGCCTACACATACGACCAAGTTGCACCTAGCAATTTGCTATAAAAACTGTTTTAGAAAGTACCAAAAGCCATATAGAACTTTTTGGTATATCGATTTAAAAAAATTTTCCCATTGAATAAAAGGTTAAAAATTCAAGTTGAACAAAATTTGACTTATGTACTTCAATTGAAAGCTAATTTAATTTGGAACAACTTTTTTTACTTGAGTTAAGGTGTCGCCAAAGCAGTTTTGCTCATAGGTTGCAAAAAGAGAGCTTTTTGCTTTGAAATTGTACGTTCAGTGAAATACCAGTAAAATGCTATATGGTGTCAAAAAAATACCACCAGACACTAAACTACCAATATCTACAAATATTTTCAACCAATCACTCTTTGTAAGCCAGACATCGCACAATAGAGACATAAAAGTTCAAAAAATCAAGCCAGATATCAGATTGGCCAGCTTGTGAAGTACATGTAATGTCTTGACGCACAATTTTTTGTCACAAATAAGAAAAATAAAAAACAAAGGTTTGTTTTTCTTTAGGTTTCAAAATAAGCTTCTAGATTTTTTACAATTTATCATTATTGCTGTGAGTACTTCACAGTTTACGCACAGTTTCACAGTTCAAACAGGTATTACTCCGCAACCACTCAAGCGATTTGCACTAAATTTTGGCCCGTATTCACATACAAACACTAACACTTAAAGTTAGTGTAAACCCTAACTTTAAGTGCTTCGTAGCACTAAATTTAGTGTTACGAAGCACTTAAAGTTAGTTTTTACACTATCTTTAAGTGTTAGTGTTAGTATGTGAATACGGGCCTTTGTGTGCATAAACTAGAACATATGTGCTTTTAGTCTGTGAAAACAATTTAAACCAAAAGTTTTATAATTGTGATGAAATTAACGAATGTGGATAGGTTTTCAAAATGTCATTTTTCCGACTTTGCGACTTCACTGCTAACTGTATGCTGCATCAATTTTGCTGAAACTTCAACAAAAATATTTGCCTTGAGACATATTTTTAGAATATATAAAGAACAATGACCTTTCTTTCACTGAAAAAGTTTTATAGTCGCGCAAAATCGACTGCTTTCGCGACACTACCCCCTTAATTAACGAAAACTTACGTCGACGGAAAAGTGGCGGAAACTTTGGCCCGTATTCACATACTAACACTAACACCTGAAGTTAGTGTAAACCCTAACTTTAAGTGCTTCGTAGCACTAAACTTAGTGCTACGAAGCACTTAAGGGGGCGCTCCGGGAATCAAGGATTTGGGCCGTATTTTTTAAAAACAGCCAAAATGACCTATTATTCTTGAAGGAAAGTTGCCCAAAATACTATTTCTGATGTTTTGACGTGCATATCTCCATAGCAAAAAATTTGGAAAAAATTGGACAATTTACTGATTTTATTCGACTTTTACACAAATTCAGCAAGTAAGCCAGTGCATCAACGCTTTTTGAGGTTTTGCAAACAGACGATACGTAGATTTTATTAGTCGTAATGAAAAATTAAAACAATTTTATTGCGTTCTGTGAAAAAAATCGCACAAGAAACCATTTTCAGAAGCAGCAGACTCAAATATAGTCTGTGTGAATACAAAACCAATTTTTCGGCATTCGATTATAAAATGCTGGTAAGATATTTTTCTACAAAATGTTACACAATTATAGCCTTTTAGCTCTGCGCAGTTGAACAACTTTTTAGTTTTTTAAAATAAAGCTTAGAAATTTTTTAATATAAATTTTATTGCTCAGAGTTCGACTTCGAAAACACATAATGACATTTTTTATCCAAACCTGCCATAATTGTTAAAAACCAAACTAATGTTCAACTAGAGAAGCGCATAAGCTACATTTTGGTATATAAAGTGTGACTATACGCAAAGTATAAGCAGAGTTATCGTTTGCCGAAAATTCACTCACGTTTGGTGCTCTGGGAGTCACGTGACATGATCACGTGATTTGAAATTATGCCTCCAGTGTTCTTTTGTGCCATAGTACATATATGTATAGTAAAGTTTGACATTTGCCAATTTTTTTGCTAGTTTTAGATGTAACCCCCGATTCCCGGAGCGCCCCCCTAAAGTTAATGTTTACACTAACTTTAAGTGTTAGTGTTAGTATGTGAATACGGGCCTTTGACTTTTTGTCGGAAAAATAACCGAAAAATGACAGAAAAGTGACAGAAATCTATCGGAAAAGTGGAGGAAAAAAGTAATCGAAAACCGTTTTTCTGCTTCGAAAAGTGACTTCGCTTTTGTGCCAATTTTTGGTTTCTTTTTCAAAACATTTTTTCCTGTGCTCGCTCAGGCTTATATATATAGTCCTAGGACTATTATCATCCTTAGTTTGACGTGCCTTTCCTTCCTGCAAGGCTCATCACATAAACATATAAATTTCAAAATTATAAAACTAAGCCTAAGCCTCAGCCTAAGCCCAAACTAAGCCCAATAATCACCCTGCACAGGAAAAAAATCTGAGTAGAAAAAAGTAGAAAAAAAGTAGAAAACCGTTTTCTACTTTTTTTCTACATTTTTCTACTTTTTTTCTGCAATTTTTCTACTTTTTTTCTACTTTTTTTCCACTTTTTTTCTACTTTTGGGTTTTTTCAAAGATTTAAATTTTTGGCATCGAAATTAAAATTTTATCAATGTTTTCAAATCTTGACAGCCATTTTTGTTTCGAACAACTGCATTTTTTACTAATTTTGTAAATTTTTATTTTTTGCAGTTTCTACTTTTTTTCTACTACCTTTCTACTTATTTTCTCCAATTTTTCTACTTTTTTTCTACTATTTTTCTACAATTTTTCTACTTTTTTTCTACTTTTTCAGTTTTTCTGTCAATTATACTTTTGATACAAAACTAAGTGTGTGTTAATGGCCCGTATTCACATACTAAGAGTTATTCACAAACTAACGCTAAGCGTTTGCTAAACGCTAAGCGCTTAAGTATGTTTAGCATGTTAAAAGGTCAAGTTTGTGAATAACACTTAGCGCTTATAAGCGCTAACACTAAGTGTAAACACTAAGTTTAAGCGTTACACTTAGTATGTGAATACGGGCCAAAAACTACAATCTCACAACAATGACTGTTTGTGGGTAAACGTATCGTTAAATATTCTTATATGTATAAACAAGTTTGTTACGTCCACAGAAACATACAATTGTGCAATTGCAGTAACAATCGTAAAACTAAAACTGTACAGTTCAACAGTAAAAAACTTTATGGCGTGAAAACGTATATACATATATACCAAATATACCAAAGTACTTTGGTATATGTATATACCAAAGTAATAATGTAATGTATGTAGTAACCAAAAAAATTTCCAAGTAAAGATAACGTCGACTTGACAGAAAAGTGGATGAAAACTCACGGAAAAATGACAAAAATATTACAAAAAAGGGTGGAAAAACAACACAAAAAGGACAGAAATGTGGCAGAAAATAAGACGAAAACGGACTGATACATATATGACGGAAAAGTAACAGAAACTGAGCTGAAAAATAACTGAAATGTGGCGGAAAAATAGATAAAATTTAGCAAAAAAGTGGACAAAAATTTAATGAAATACGAATGCTAATATAATGAAATATGACAATAGTCAATAACATTCAGGAAACATAACTGATATTTGACAGATACACAACAGATAATCCGTGAAAGTAAAGTGGAAAAAAGGCAGATATTTTACTGAAATTTTTGAGAACATCGCAAGAAAATTGGAGAAAAATAAAGGCTGACAACGAATGAAAAGTCTTTTCCGCCAACTTTCTGTTTGTTTTCCGTCACTTTTCGAAAATATTTTTTCCTGTGTGTCCTTAGACGTTCGTGTTGAAAACGCACACGCAGAAAGGGAAAGGCGAAAGCTTAATTTTGGGCTTAGGCTTCAAAAGTTCCTTTTAAGTAAACGCTAAGTGGTGAATGACTTTGCGTTGACTTTGAATGACCCAATTTTTATTTCCATTACATCCATGTTTAGTGATCCACAGAAAAAAATTTAAACAGTGATGGGAAATAATGGAAATATCTTATATCACATCATAAAACAATTTCCTCTCAATTTTGTTTTTGTTCTCGATTCTCATTTTCTACAACTTTTCCCGTTTTCGGACACGTTTTCCCAAAATTATTTCTGCAACTTTTCTTTATTTATAACTTTAAATTTCTGGCAACATTTCTGTCTGTCACAGTACTGTCGGGCGACAGCTATTTTGGGGGCTATAAATCTGATTACAGGCATGGATGACGATGGGGGTTTCATTTTTGTATTAAAAGATGGGGTACGAACCGATTTATGGGCAAAAATAATTCCCCCCCGCCGAATCTTGACCGTACTTGTACTGTGCAAAATGTTCCCTCTTCGTCGGCGACGTATCTCAGAAAATCCAAAAAATGAAATAGGGGTTCTTGTAGCAAAAATGCTTCCCCCAAGGTGCTCTACTCAAAAAATAGGTCCACTATTCCCCCCCAACTGCATTTAACCCCCGATTCCGGGGGATCATATCTCAGAAAATCCAAAAAATGAAATAGGGGTTGTTCTTGAAGCAAAAATGCATTTAAGGGGGTAATTCCGTTTTTAGGTGTTTTTTTGGTAAGCTATAGCTCAACGTTTACACACATTCAAATCACAAGCGGTCTTTTGCATTAAGTACAATATCTTACCTAAATGTATGCGATATCGCATCGATGCAGTGGAACTTGACCTTTTATTTTGTTTCCAGTACAAGCGGGTAAAGAGAGGTCCTTTCCAAAATATTAGAATTTTTTACAAAAAGTTTGCGCCAAGCTGGCCAGCCAGAACACAGGAAAACCATTTGTTCAAAACTAGTCCAAAACTAGTTCAAAACGCTGACAATTTTGGACTCGTTTTGAACGTGCCCGTTTTGTTCAAAACCAGTTCAAAAGTTTTTGAACTCGTTTTGAACAAATTTTGGGAGCCATCCTGCAGATTTTGGACTGGTTTTGGACATTCAAATTTCGTTCAAAACTAGTCCAAAATTATTCGAACGCGTTTTTTTGAACTAATTTTGGACGTTTTGGCAGTTTTCTGCTTCCTGTCATGTGAGTGTCTGTTTTATCCCATGCTGATTATTATTCTGTCTATTTTGCCTTCAATGTTATTTCTATACTCTTTTACACTGCTGTGTTAAATTTTGTGTGTAAAAGCCCCCTCCTCCCAGCGATTGTGGCCCCCCACAGCGTTTTAGAGCCCCTTGGACAGAAATTTTCAGCAAGTAGGTAAGTTTGTTCCTCTTTTTTTCCTATTTTTTCTTTTTTTTGAGAAAAATTCCTATTTTTTCCAATTTTTTCAAAATTTCATTGGAATGCATTAATTTTAGGCAAATTTCCGAAACTGCCGCTGCGTTTACTCACATTACATCACAAATTCAGGTTTCTCAATAACTTGCAATATTATAGTACAGATCAGGAATAACATCCCTCGAAGCCGGCTTCAGCTTCAATGAAACCAAAGTGGCTTCACTGAAGCCAAATCAGCTTCAAAACTGCTGTCAACTTTTTGACAGACGATGAAGTATTAAACATGCAGTCTACTACTTACTTAGTAGTGCAGGTTAGACGGCTGTTTGTCCGACTAATTTATAGTTTTGCGGCTCAGCTCAGCTTAGTCAGCTAGCTATTACCCCGTTTTATTTGGGATAGATAACTCATATTGCTGGTTTCCAAATTTTCTTCCTTCTGAACAGCCGCATTGTTAGAAATTCAAATCTTGACAACTTTGTGTGCTTGTGGTAGTGTTTAGCTTTTGTTTGCCAAAGCTCGTTTTATAAGCGTAGTCGGAAAACCAATTACACGAAAAGTCAAAGGTTATTGAAGGGTCACACGGCAACAAACCAATTTTGCGCGTAGATAAATAGAACAGACCAATAGAAAACTCATATTGCTGGTTCCCAAATTTTCTTGCCTCTGAAGAGCCGCCGTGATCTTCATTCACCAATTATTTTTTTAACGGTCAGCTGTATATATATACGTATCCTGTGCGTTGTTTTCAATGTTTTATCTACGCGCAAAATTGGTTTGTGTCCGTGTGACCCTTCAATAACCTTTGACTTGACTTTGACTTAAAGTGAAGTGAAGTGACTTTGACGCAAAGCCTATGCATGTCTACACGAGTATATTATGCTACTTTTACTTGTGTAATACACTGTCTAATGTGACGTTCCCATCTTTTCTTTTGAATTTCGTCGGAAAAAATTTCTGATACGTCTCCAGTTGACCACATTTGATCTAAAAAATGGAAAAATCGCCGATTTTTTCCTGGGGGCTACCGCCCACAGACCCTTGTGGTTTGTCATTCAGTAATCTTGCGTTTATAAGGCGTTTTATGAGTGTTAAAATTGTTAGAAATTCAATTTTAACCCATTACAAAAAATCGAAAAGTAATTCCCTCCCGATTTTTTTGGGTACGCCACTGTTCATAGCTAAAAACGGACTGTGGATTCGGAATCATGTAACAATATTATATACGTTTGGAACAAAATTCTAGCCTAGTCCCTGACCAAAAATTCACAGGAACCCTTGGTCATTCATCTTTCACAAGAGCTCTACATTTTGGAGGTCCCGAATTCACGAGACTAAACGGCTCAAAAATTATGCTGAAAAATGCCATTCGAAAACCTCCGTATTAAACGGACTTAACTTTTAGCGCGTTGCTTTTTAATCGGACTAAGCGGACTTGATGTTAAGCGTGCATAATAAATCAGTTTAGTCCCGTGGTAGTTTTGGAATGGGGTCAGAGTAAAATTAGGCCGCTGACTTATTTTAACTCATTTAGTCCGTTTAACTCGATTTGCTATTCCTATTTGCTATTTGCTAAAATAAGTCCAGGGCCCGATTTATCGAAACAACAAATGTTCGTCGTTGAAAATGTTCGTCGTTGAAAATGTTCGTCGTTGAAAAACAAATGTTCGTCGTTGAAAGTTCGTCGTTGAAATTGTTCGTCGTTGAAAAATTTTTCAACGACGAGCTATGGTTTTTTAGAACATTATTATATATGTTCTAAAAGACAAAAGCTCGTCGTTGAAAAAATTTTCAACGACGAACATTTCAACGGAGCTCAAGACATCCGTTGAAATGTTCGCCGTTGAAAATTTTTCAACGACGAACATTTGTTTTTCAACGACGAACATTTGTTTATCAACGACGAACATTTGTTTTTCAACGACGAACATTTGTTTTTTCAACGACGAACATTTTCAACGACGAACATTTGATTTTTCAACGACGGTCGACGAACATTTGTTTTTCAACGACGAACATTTGTTTTTCAACGACGAACATTTGTCCTATAATTACGTGTTATGTTCGTCGTTGAAAATGTTTCGATCAATCCAAAATTTTCAACGACGAACATTTTCAACGACGAACATTTTCAACGACGAACATTTTGCTTCGATAAATCGGGCCCAGTTCGTTTAATCCGGTCTAAGAGCCTGTGTAGCCGTTTTTATTGTTGCTGAAGCCGTGAGTATCTTGTACTGAGGAGACTAAACAACCACAGTTTATTGTTACACAGATCCAATATGTCAGTACAAGCTACAAAGTCCGTCAAAAATTCCTGTTTTTTCCTATTTTTTGCACAAAAATTCCAATTTTTTTAATATTTTCTCTGGGAAATTCCTATTTTATTTCCTATTCTTTTGTAAAAGGGCCGCAGCATCCCTGGTATGCGCATTTGTGTTAAAAATAAACGTCTGTTCGCCCTGCCATGAGTCTTTTGGGGTAGCTACTAGGTTTTTCGACATCACCAGACCATTTTAAAAAAGTGGGTTTTTTACCCCACATGGGTTCTTTTACCCCGTCTAATTTCGGTCATTCCCCCCCCTCGTACAAAAGAAGGAGTGACCTGCCACTGCGGCCATGAATAGAGGAAGCTGTAGGGCAGATTTTATACCCGGATGTAAAAAATGTGTAGGATCTATATAGCTGACAAAAAAGGTCTGTGTAAACCTATATATATAGGTAATGCGTATAATATTCTAAGTTGTTTTTCGGGTGCAGTTGGCACTAAGGTGCACAGTATATACACTCTATTCTCATTCCCCATAATTTTTACTTTCGTAGTTCGAGTCGTCAAGTCAACATGCGGTTTTTTAGTGCAAAACAATGATTTTTCACCTAAAAAATGCCAAAATACACACTTTTTGTATGTAAAGGCGTCTTTAGCGGGACTGATGGACTGATCCTGATAGAAGTCATGCTACATGTAACAGCACAAAAAATACCTAAATTAAAAATATTGAAAATGGTAGAAACTAGAAAACGATTGAACTATTTATGGTAGAACCGAGGGAGGTTACAGGGTGCATCAGTAAACGCTACGAAAACGTTCAAAATTAGTTTAAAACGCGTTCAAAACGAGTTCAAAATTCCTGCGTGCAGGCTAGCGCTGAGAAACAAAACGTCCAAAACTAGTTTAAAAAACATTCAAAACCAGTTCAAAACTAGTCCAAAACGAGTTCAAAATTAGTCAGCGTATGCCTAAAACGCGTCCAAAACTAGTTTAAAACTAGTTCAAATTTCGTTCAAAAGGAGTTCAAATTACATTCAAACTTGCGCTGGAAATGTTTTGGACTCGTTTTAGACTCGTTTTGAACGAGTCCAAAACTAGTTTAAAAACGTTCAAAACCAGTCCAAAAATATTCAAAAAACGTCTAAAAAACATTCAAAACTAGTCTAAAGTTGCTTGTTCAAATCCAGTTCAAAATTTTTTGAACTGATTTTGAACAGTTTTTGAACCCGTTTTGAATGCAAAATCCGTCCTGTGTCAACGAACTAGTAACAGGGAGTAGTTAAAACATCTAAAATTAGTCCAAAACGCGTTCAAAACGGTTTTGGACTAGTTTTGAACGAAATTTGAACGTTCAAAACCAGTTCAAAATCTGCGCGCTGGCTGTCAAATTTGTTCAAAACGAGTTCAAAATTTTTTGAACTGGTTTTAAACAAAATGTGCCCGTCCAAAACTAGTCCAAAATTGTCAGCGTTTGAACTAGTTTTGGACTAGTTTTGAACAAGTGGTTTTCCTGTGATAGCGGCAAGAAACCTCAGTGGTTTTGTATTTATTTTGTTCGCCTAAGCCTAAACTAAGCCCAAGACTAAGCCTGAGCAGCCTGAGCCTAAGCCTAAGCCTCAGCCTCAGCCTAAGCCTAAGCTCAAAACAAAAATTCAGTCCTCAAAGCCTGGCCTATCTTCAACACATGCTCGTTCTCAGGAAATAGACAATCGTGTTTTCAACAAGTCGCTTGTGCGCAATCAAGCCATTCAATTAAGAATTTTTTACTCACACTGCAGTTGCATTATGAAAAGTTTTTAGAAGTAGGAAGCGTTACAAAATCTGCTGTATACAATTTTTAGCGTTACTTCAGTCGACTTACTTCATTCGATCATATTTAAATTATGCATATTGTGTTAGATGTGTGTAAGCTACAGTAGGAACAACTCCATAATCTGAGAGTCCATAATCTGAAAACAAGAGCTTACAAGAAATTGGAACCTAAATTGGACCCATTTATGGCGTGCAAAATACATTGGTACGAGGTAGGGTTTTCAGCGTCCTTGTCAGCCGAGAACCTAAGCAGTCCCTGACCGATTGTTTGCACACCCCCGAAGTATTTCAGCCGTTCAGCCAACAGTCGACATTTTCAGATAAAATTATTATGAGTGCCCGCTCTAACGTTTTTGCCATTTGCCTGAGTTAGTGTAAAAAAAGCCTCTATGGCTGGGATTCACAACCTAACACTAACACTAAGGCCGTGTTTACATTGAGCTTTTTTTCAGCTGCTCGAGCAGCTGGAAAAAGCTGCAGCTTTTTTTTCAGCTGCTCGAGCAGCTGGAAAAAAGCTGGAGCAGCTGGAAAAAAGCTAGAGCAGCTGAAAAAATGCGGATAAGTATGGCGGTCACTATAGACTAGCTGCTCCGTTGTCATGACAACGCTGCAGTTCCAGCTTTTTTTCAGCTGCTCCAGCTTTTTATCGCTGTTTCCGGCTTTTTTGCAGCTGCTCGAGCAGCTGAAAAAAAGCCGGAAATGGCGAAAAAAAGCTCAATGTAAACACGGCATAAGGCCCGAATTCACATACTAAGAGTTATTCACATACTAACGCTAAGCGTTTGCTAAGTGTTAGCGCTTAATTTGTACTAAACTGTTATTCACAAAATAAACGCTTAAAAATTAGTGTTATACTAAACTTAGGGCCTTTTTCTAAAATGGACTTAACTGGACTTGACTTAACTGGACTTAATTAAGTCCGGCATTTTGGAACGCAAAATCGGACTTAAGTGGACTTAAGTGGACTTAACGCTGCCAGTGGACTTAATTAAGTCCAGTCGCATTTCTAAAATGTCACCGGACTTAAATTTAAGTCCGATCGCATTCCAAAAATAACAGTGGACTTAAGTTGCCGCTGGACTTATTTAAGTCCGACTTAACTTTCGCACGTTTCTAAAATGGACTTAATTAAGTCCACTTAAGTCCGCGGACTTAAATTTACACGTATTTGGGAGGATTTTAAGTCCGCGTAACTTTACGCGGATTTAACGGATTTAAGTGCTGGATAGCTCATACATAATCCTTTGTAACTTTAGACATACTGAACCGATTTGGATGATCGATATGTCAAACGATAGCTAAATAAATGGGCTTTTTGATGACATACTTTTCAAGTTTTTTTATTTTTTAAAAGTTGCTACATGACCGATAATTATTCTTTTTCAGTCGATTACTGGCATTTTTATGGAACGTACATGTATGATGTTTCTTTTTGCCTGAAATTTCAAGTTTAGGGCTGATAACCGTTGTAGGAATTAATTTTAAAGTTTGTAATACCATAATTTTTTTATAAAGCTTAAGAATTTTGCACCACTAACGATTGTAGTAAATATGTGGTTTCAAACTTACGGTTTGTCAAACATGGTTGAAAATATCCAAATAAGCCTATAGTTGCACATAAATCATGCCGAAAAACAATACGACACAGTTTGCTTAAATTCATAAGGTCGAGCAGTCATTATCTGTCCAAATTTGTTGTCCTATAATATTTCTTATGTCGTATGGCACTTATGTAGCTTTTGATTGGCCGGGTGTTATTGATTACTCGTCTTATGATTCATCACGTAGTCTAGGTTTGCCATTTTTAGCCAATGGCATTGGAGTCGCGCCATCTTCACTATGGGCCTTATCCTAAATGGATTTAGCGGATCAGGATTTAGCTAAATCCTGCATTTTTGATAAGCGTTTAAGATTTAACTTGCCTGCTGGATTTAGCTGATTTATCAGATTTAGTTTACGATAAATCCGATCCTTATATAAACTGCGTGTCGGATTTAGCATGGCTGGCGGATTTAAACTAAATCTTGAAGCCTAAATCCTTATCCAAAATTCATTTTTTTTAAATTCGCTAAATTCGTTGGTTTAAAATTGCACGAATTTTAAGCCGAGTTAAATTCTCGTACATTTACGGGGATTTAGCGGATTTAGCTTTAGCACCTGGGGACTGGGTTGCCCTTGCGTTTTTGTTTATAACTTTAGACTGCCTTTAACTGTTTTGGATGTTCAATACATCATTCGAAATCTCATAAATCAGGCTTTAATGATGTAAATTTTCAAAAGGTGCACTTCATTGCCGTTTAAAAATGTCCTAAACAATTTTATAATGCTATCATCTAAATTTTCCAACTGTTTTTGTAACAAAATGACTGTAATGTCAGTGCTCGTCACATACAAATCATATAATGTTCATTAGATATATGTAGAGAATACTATGTGAAAGGTATGATACCATGCCTAGTAGGCATATCCGCCAATCAAAATGGGGTGGACATTGCACGCGGTCCAAGAACAGCCTACTAGTGATAAAAGTGCGATAGTTCTTAACGTGTTGTTATTACTAGTCTGACTTTTGTCTTCATTTTTTGCGTTGAAAATCTGTATCTTTAAATCTTAATGAAGTTGTAACACCCTCAGAGTTTATAAATTCCTATAACAAAATCAGCCAGCACAGTTGTGGTAGTCTAACGGTTAAACTTTTTGACGTCCGACTCGAGGGAGGGGGGGTGCCCGACCCCTGGCGGAAGGGGGGGGGGGGGTTGTCCCTAGTTTGGCCATTTTTTTCGACAGCCGAAAATTTTTTGCAATAGTTCGATTTTCAACTTTTTTTGGGGTACCTTTTTGGCAGCAGGCGAAAAATTTATCAATTTCAATTTTTCACTTTTTACGCAAATTTAGGGTATTTTTGGGGCACTTTTTTGGCCATCGGAAGGTGGGTGTCTGTATGAGGGGGGTGGGGCGGCCGACCCCCTCCACTCACTCGAACAATTTTAGGTGAGCGGATAGAAAATGCAGTTGCTCACAGAGTCACAGTCAGTTTTCGACTCCACATAGGGTCACTGACTTTCATTAAAATTACATTACTAAAAAGTGCAATTTCTGAGATTTTGATTTGTGTATATATTGAACGTTCAAGACCGTTTGCGACTTGTGCATAACCATAACCATAATTACAAGCGGAAATGATTAGTGACCCGAATGCGCAAAGCCAAGCTGTGCAGGTACAACAGTCTGAAAGTGTTATCCAAAATTAATGGATCTAGCAGATTTAGAATTCAGTAGATTTAGCAGATTTAGCAGATTTAGTAAAACCCTTATCCAAAATTGTTGGGATTTATTGGATTTAGCGGATTTAGCAGCCCGCTAAATCCGGTAAATCGGCTAATTCCTGGAATTTTGGTTAACAGGTTTAGTAGCGCTAAAAATGCTAAATCAAATCCTCTAAATCCAATACATAAATCCCAATAATTTTGGATAAAGGGGTATGTGTCGACCATAGTTCTGCATCATCTTATAGTTGGGTCTGTATTTGCGAAAACGTCATAATAGTCAATTTTTACATGTGTGAAGTTGATTGCGAATTAAAAAAATTGCTGGTAGAAAAAAATAAATTCTTTGTCAAAATACGGGATTGGATCCGTTGTTTGCCGCATGAGAAGCGTGTTTGCTAAGCGCTTAAATAAACACTAAGTATGTGAATAACACTTAGCGCTTATAAGCGCTAACACTTAGTGTAAACACTAACTTTAAGCGTTAGTGTTAGTATGTGAATACGGGCCTAAAGTTTCCCTTAAAAGTTAGTGAAACACTTAAATTTCGGATCAAGTGCAGTTGGGGGGGGGGGAATAGTGGACCTATTTTTTGGTGTAGAGCACCTTGAGGGAAGCATTTTTTGTAATAGAACCCCTATTCACAAATTTGGATTTTCTGAGCTACGACCCCTTGAAAATTGCATTTTCAGTGTTTTCGGAAGTGAACGTAGGCCAAAGTTCGAAGCCAAAAATGGCTATAATCTTTGTTTTTGGATAGTTTTGAGTGCGTTATGATGTTTTAAGGCATCGTCTAGGCTTAGTTGGCAGGATTCTCTAGGCTTAGCTGGCAGGATTTTTTCTTAAAATTTCGATTTTTTATTGCTTAAGGGGGTAGTGTCGCGAAAGCAGTCGATTTTGCGCGACTGTAAAACTTGTTCAGTAAAATGTTAGAAATTGTTCTTTCTATATTTTAAAAATCTACCAAAAGGCAAATTATTTTGCCAAGTTTCAGCAAAATTGGTGCAGCATATAGTTTGCAATAATGTCTCAAAGTCGGAAAAATGACGAAAAAAAAGCCTATTCACATTCTATTTTTTAGTCACATTTACCAATTTTTCTGTTTAGTTTTTTTACACAGACTAATAGCACATATGTTGTAGTTTATGCACACAAAATTTAGTGCAGATTACTGTAGCGGCTGTGGAGTAATACTAGTTTGAACTGTGAAGGTGTACTTAAACTGTAAAATAGTAACAGCAATAATGATAAATTGTGGAAAATCTAGACGCTTATTTTTAAATCAGAAGAAAAACGAACCTTCAATTTTCTTTTTTCTTATTTGTCGCAAAAAATTGTGCGTCCACACATGATGTGTACTTCACAAGCTGGCCAATCTGATATCTGGCTTGATTTTTCGAACTTTTATGTCCCTATTGTGTCGTGTCTGGCTTACTAATGACGATTTGTCCAAGATATTTGTCAATATTGATAGTGTGATGTCTGGCAGTAATTATTTGATACCATACAGCGTTGGTTTAGCTTCTCATTGCATGTACTACTTCAAAACAAAAAGTTCTATTTTCACAGCCTATGAGCAAAACTGCTTTCGCGACACTACCCCCTTAAGCCTGAACCTAAGCCTAAGCCTAAGCCTGATACTAAGCCTAAGCCTAAGCCCCATACTAAGCCTAAGCCCTAAGCCTAAGCCTAAGCCCAAGCCTAAATTAAGGCCAAGTTTGAATTTGGTCAAAAATTGGACGTTTCTGGCGAATTTGGCCAATTTTTTGGCAGGAACCCGGTGAAAGAGCCTTTGTCCTGATTCTAAAAAATTGTAAACAATAATCTGACACCATTTAGACACGATTGGAACGGAAAAAACAAGGGCTTCGGAAAAAAATTGCGAAAACGTCCCTCACTGAGGGTTCAGATTGCGGGGGGTCATATCTCATAAAATCCAAAAAATGAAATAGGGGTTCTTGAAGCAAAAATGCTTCCACCAAGGTGCTCTACTAAAAAAAATAGGTCCACTATTTCCCTTCCCCCCCAACTTCAGCCTGTTAGTGTTAGGTTGTGAATTGCAGCCTATGTGACATGAGCACATGATATAATTGTTAGTGTAAAAAAGCCTCTATGTAGTAATGAGCACATGATATAATTGTTAGTGTAAAAAAGCCTCTATGTGACATGAGCGCATGATATAATTGTTAGTGTAAAAAAGCCTCTATGTGACATGAGCACACAGGTCGAGCGAAGAGGGTGCGGAAAACAGGTCTGCCCTACGAAGATCATATTCCTATTCTCAACAGGTATATCTAGTCCACCTACTTTGACGAGCTCACACGAATTGCATATTCTCGTTAATAAAGTCTTGTACCAATGCTTTGACAAGCTCAGCCTAAGTATTTTTCCGCTTTAGACAGACAGTAACATATTCTACCCAAGGAGCCGCCCGACAGGGGCATTTTTCCTTACTAGTACAAAAACAGATTATAGCGTTTTTTGGCTTCAAACTTTGGTCTGCGTTCACTTCCCAAAACACTGAAAATTCAGTTTTCAAGGGGTCATAGCTCAGAAAATACAAATTTGTGGATAAGGTTTCAATTACAAAAAATGCTTCCCTTGAAGTGCTCTACTCCAAAAAATAGATCCACTATTACCCCCCCCCCCAACTGCACTTGATCCCAGTATTGTGTGTACTGTATATGCACAATGCACTGTACGTGTAATTTTTCTGCCTGACGACGATTCGGGCTAGCGACGATTCGGCCTAACGGCGAAGTTTCGGCCTAGTGGCGATTCAGCCAAGGGGTGATTCGGCCTAGCGAGAGTAGACCGATTTTTTGGCGAAATTGAAATGGGTTTCGAAACTTCAAACTTTAACATCCTTGGTTGAAAAAAGCGCCAAAAATTGATCCGTGGGCCCAAACAAACCTAAAAATACGTTAATGTTAATAAAATATATAAAATATGTTAATGTGCATTGCCTTGTACAAAGGAAAGCTACGTCACGTTTCAAGATAAATTTTCTTGACACAGGGTCCCAGGGGAGAGAGCCAGGGTTGGCAAGTCTCGGGTTTGCAACCGAGACCGAGACCGAGACCAGGCAACCGAGACCACCCAAACGAGACCTACGAGACCGAGACCAGCCCTCGGCGACCTATTTTAAAATTTCAATTTTCGACACTTGAGCAGGGTTGGCAGGTCTCGGGTTTGCAACCGAGACCGAGACCGAGACCAAGCAACTGAGACCACCCAAACGAGACCTACGAGACCGAGACCAGCCTTTGGGGGTCCTTTTTTCAAGTTTCAATTTTAAAAATTTGAAATACTTTGAAATGTGAAAAAATAGTGATTAAGTTACAAAAAGTGACCATCAGGTTAGGTTTATGAGTGTATGACTTGCGAAGCTGCGAGAAACTTAGCATTGTAAACGACCGCAAGCATGAGAGTAGGTGATTGACAGCCGGACCGGTATTCATAAAAGTTGAGATAAAAAGCTCGGCTTTTTATCCGTAAGTCTGGCTTGAAAAAGCCGAGATAAAAAGCTAGGCTTATGCGCAAGCTTGGATTTTTATTCGAGCTTTTTGTTTAATCCAGGCTTGTTCAAGCCTGGCTTTTTATCCGAGCTTTTTATTCATAATGAAAAAATCAATAAAATATACGTGGAAGCCGGGATTATAATCCGAGCTTGGTTTTTATGAATACCATAAGCTCGGCTTTTTATCCCAGCTTTTATGAATACCAAAAAGCCTGGATAAAAAGCCGAGCTTGGTTTTATGAATACGAAAAGCCGGATTTTAAGCCGGGCTTGCTCAAAGCTCGGATAAAAAGCCGAGCTTGCACTTTTATGATTACGGGTGCAGGACTATAGGATTATTTTTCCGCAATTCTGTCAACTTTTGGAATGTTTTAAAAGTTTCGCACACTTCTTCGCATACCACAGTGTGTTTTATAGTGCATTGCATACATATATTTGCACTTTGACAGTCTGACTCAGGTGCCAGCGTAGAATCGTCCGTGCTGGTGCAGTGGTGCTACTATCAGAAGTGCTAATAGGAGCATCATCACGGACCAGAAAAGTTTCTCCAGCTGACACAGTTACGGGGGGGGAGGTTTGATGCCTCAACCACTCCATAGCCCAAAAAGCATTTGATTGTGCCTGGTTTTTTCAGATACTTGATGCTTTGACATGCGTGGAGAGGTTGGGGCTCAAGAAATTCAATTAAACTGCCACCCAATTCGCGCTTAGTAAAGTTGCAGAAGCCCGCAAATTTTTACTTACAAATCAGCTAAGAACTTATGTAGCACTATTTGGCAAATGATGGGCAGTATTTTTACTGTTTATATATGTAGGCTTGAGAGGTTCCACATACAATTGGCAACATCGCTAAGTTAGACAACCCATTCGAGCTCAAACTTTAATTAAAAAATGTAGCTTTATATATAAAGTTTGAACTTGAAGTTAGCCAAAGTTTGCCGGTGAACTGACTTTCTTCTGCAGCAGACAGATTTGACCATTTCATGCTTAGCATTCTATGCGGAAACTTAAATTATAAAAAAATCTTCGTGATTTTGGAAAATTTTGAAAACTTCAAGTCTCATCTGAAATACCGAGACCACCCTATGGCAGGTCTCGGTTTTCCTACCGAGACCGAGACCGAGACCAGCCTTCGTAACGTTGCTGAAACCAGCAAATTTTTAGTTACAAATCATATTATTATATACGAAGTTAGCACTGTTAGGTAAATGATGATCAGTATTTCTATATACTGTTTAACATTATGTTTGAGTGGTTCCACATACAAATGCAATATCGCTAAGTCAGACAACCCATTCTATGTAGCTCAAACTTTAATTAATAGCTTGATGTACAAAGTTTAAACTTGAAGTTAGTTTGCCCGTGAACTGACATTCTTCTGCAGCAGACAGTTTTGACCATTCCATGCTTGGCATTCTATTTGGAATCTTAAATCGTAAAAAAATCTTCGTGATCGTAAAAAATTTTGAAAACTTCTAGCCTCATCTGAAATACCGAGACCACCCTATGGCAGGTCTCGGTTTTCCTACCGAGACCGAGACCGAGACCGAGACCAGCCTAGTCTCGAGTTTTTTACGAGACCGAGACCGAGACTGCCAACCCTGCACTTGAGGTATTATGAAACGTAAAAAATTGGTGATTAAGTATGAAAAAGTGACCTTTAGGTTGCGAGAAATTTAACATTGGAACGACCGGATGCATGAGAGTAATTGACAACCGGAGCAGGGGATCAATTTCCCGCTATTCTGACAACTATTGGATCTATTGGATATTTTTTTAAGTTCCGCACGCTTCTTGGCAGGGCGTTTTGGGCCTTTTACCAGTGGCATTTCGTAGTGCATACTGCATATGTACATAAGGCTGGCACTTTTGCAACCTATCTCCGGTGCCAGCGTAGTATCATCCGTGCTGACGCTACTATCAGAAGTTCTGGTAATAGCACCATCACGGATCAGAAGAGTTTCTTCCGCTGACTCAATTATGTGGGGGAAGCCGGAGGGCTTGTTGCCCCAACCCAAACCACTGTATAGCCAAAAAATTTTGATTGTGCCTAGGTTTTTTAGATCCTTAATGTTTTGACATGTGGTAAGAGGTTGGGGCTCAAGCAAGTTCAATTAAACTGCACACTCATTTAGCGCTTAGTAAAGTTGCAGAAGCCAGCAAATTTTTAATTACAAGTCAACTACGAAGTTAGCACTGTTTGGTTAATGATGGCCAGTATGTATTTTTACTAAGTGAATGCTTTAACACGTTGCCGGTCTAGGACGTAAAAGTACGTCCTTTGTAATGTCACAGAAAACACCCTGGACGTACTAATACGTCCAAAAATACGTGTAAGTTATATAAGTTATATAAGTTATGTAAGTTATATTCCACATACAAGTGCAACATCGCTAAATCAGATAATTTTCAAACTTTAGCTAAAAACTATGGCTTGATAAAAATAGACGGTGTAAAATACAAACTTCAAACTTGAAGTTAGCCAAAATTAGCGGGTGAACTGACATTTCCTTTCTGTAGTAGTCATTTTTCTACCTTGTCCTGTTTGGAATTCTATTTGGAAACAAACTTTTAAAAAAATCTTTGAAAAATTTTGAAAAGTTCAAGTGTCATCTGAAATACCGAGACCACCCTATGGCAGGTCTCGGTTTTCCTACCGAGACCGAGACCGAGACCAGCCTAGTCTCGGGTTTTTTACGAGACCGAGACCGAGACCGAGACCGAGACTGTTAACCCTGGAGAGAGCGTCACAAAATTTAATTTTTTTGCGACACTACGGTGCTACATTTTATGACTTGTAAACCAGCCAGAAAGTGTGACGAAAGGGGTTTTTTTCAGCTTCACACATCAATGTTTAGCACTGCCATTTTGACATTCAGGTGGTCTCGTCACTGTGTTTCGGCTTCACGAAAGGCCTTCACAAACGTGCACCGCCGAGTTTTTTCAACAAGCAAATTGTTGCAGTCGTTCGCGATGATCGATCCAACTTCCTGTGCGTCTGTTGATTACCAGACTAAACACATTGATCTCTTATGGCATGTAGATTTCGACAAACAATCCATTTCTGGCAGTGCAACACTCACCGTTCGTGTCAAATCGAACTCTTCTGTAAGTTTTGGTCCGAATTCTCACGCAATGACTAAAACCATTGTCATAGACAATTTGGTGCCGTAAGGGCCCATTCATTTACCGGATTAAAGGGTTAATTTTAATCGGACTAAACGGTTTAAAAATTAAGCTAAAAAGTGCCATTTCAAAATTTCCGGATAAAACGGACTTATGTAACTTTTAGCGCGCTTCGTTTTAATTGGACTAAACTGCCGTAATTATGCACGCTAATGTTAAGCGTGCATGTTAAATCCGTTTAGTCCAGTGATAGTTTTGGAATGGGGTCGGACGTCGGACTAAAATTAAGCCGCTGACTTATTTTAACTCGTTTAGTACGTTTAACCCGATTCCAATTCCTAAACCTCGGACTAAAATAAGTCCAGTCCGTTTAATCCGGTGAAGGAATAGGCCCTTAGATTAGGAAGTTTTGACAAAAATGTTTCTTAACGTTTCAGTAGATTGCTGAAAAGCTGTGTTGTTAGGAGCTCAGCTCATGTTGCATTACCTTTAATCGTAATTCAAGGGTTGTTTGTAGTATTTTATTCTGTGGTATATTTTTGTGATAGCAGACGCTCGATTTGGACATGGGCCGTGGAATGCAAATCCATCAAGTGGAAGCCGTTACTGATGGCGATTCAAACTCGTTAGACTTCAATATCAGTGATCAAGCTATTGACGCCTTTGGACAAAAACTGGCCATCACATTGCCTCCAGTAAAATCTAGTCAAGATATGTGCGTTTGACTGGCATTAGTAAACTTCTCAGTTATTCCTTTTTCAAATTTATTTTCTATACTTGTGTTGTCAAACTTATGTCATGATATGATTCTTATATGTGCACTTCTTTGTTATATAAGTTTACAAAATGCAAGTCGTATTAATTTTTACGGCAGTCGAATGATTATGGTGAAGGTTCATTGCAACTTTTTTATTATGCTTTATGGCTATTAAAATTATTAAATGATTCCTTATATATACACTTGGAACATTTGTAAATTGATTATTAATACAATCATTATTAATACAAATACAATTATTAATCCAAAAATACAATCTAGTCAGGGGCCGTATTCTCAAAATAAAGTTAGGCAAACTTTACCTGCTAGTAGGATGAGGGTAAAGTTAATTCTGTGGGTAAAGGTAAACTTAAAATTGAAATTAGTTCCTGTCGGCATTAAACGGGTTGCCGACGGTAAAGGACCCTCCATTCTAGGCAGAGGACCCTCTGTTATGGGCAAAAAATTTTGGCAAAAATTTTAAAAATTCAAAAATACTTATATATGTTCAGGGACCCAAATTACCAACATAAACCCCAAAATCTCAATTTCAAAAGTTTGACCCTTTAGGACTCCCTAGGGGGGGGGTACCCTGAGGGTGTCATAGGTAGTCCAGGGAGGTCCTAGGTAAAAATGGACCTCGGATTCGTGTTCAGGGTCCCCAAAATACCCCTAGAGACATCAAAACCTCAATTTCGAAAATTTGACCCCTGAGGACCCCCTAGGGGAGGGGGGTACCCTGAGGGGCATAAGGGGGTCCGGGGGGTCCTAGGCAAAAATGGACCTCAGATTTGTGTTTAGGGCCTTAAATTATATACCCCTAGCTAGGGACAAGTTCTTGTTCCCCCTTCTTGTTTTTCAAAAACCTCACTTTTTGAGGGTCACGTGACCCATCCCCCAAAGGAGTCAGGGGGTCACAAAGGTACGGGGCACAAGTACTTGTGGGGGGGACCCCACTCTCAAAGTTAGGGACCAATCCGCCCAGGGGGAACTGAGAAAAACGAGTCACAAATTTTGAGGACAATAATAATACTAACGACGACACGGACACGACAAATATAAAGGGTTGCCCATTTGCTGCTTCGCTGCTTTGTCGGCAACCCAACAAGGTTAGCGTCGACGGTTGATGTTAAAATTACGCTTAATACATTATTAACTTTAGCTGCGAAACATGATAAAGCACTTTTCTGACCTGAATCTTAATGGTAACCTTAGTTAATAGATTGGCTTTAAACTTTTAGTCATTGTCTGAGAATACGACTTTACCTTCACCTTACCTGTGGGTAAACTTCACCTGCAGGTAATTTTTAGAATACGGCCCCAGTAAGTCTCGAATCTAGTCTCGTCTCTAATTTTGACTGTATGTCGCACATTAGTGTGATTTTTAGATCAGTGAAAATATCGTACGAAACCGCGTCCGGTGCAGTTTGTGGTGCTCTGCAGTGGTTCGCTCCCGAATTGACATTGGGCAAATCCCATCCATATTTATTCAGTCAGTGTCAGGTGGGTTTGCGACTATTAACTATTTTTTAGGTCCTGTTTGTAGCTTTCTAGAAGATTTTTATTGTCATTGTGTGTCACGTGATCTATATACTTGGATTGGAACTAAAGTATTGTTTTGCTTATTTTTTCTTTCACCCGTAGTGTACGCTATCCACCAGAATTTTTCACGATTGTTGTCAAACTTAACATATCTACCGATCATAGTCAAGACTCTATCGTCTTGTATATATAACTTATCGTTTTTTCTAGTTACATAAGTCGACACTTTTTGATTATATACCTTTCAGAGCAGTTTGTCTGTCGTTTATCGGCATAGTGTCTTGTTACAGTGGAATCTGACACTTTCTTGAAGGACCATCTTGAAGTTGTATATTGTGTATAATATTCTATATACATATATATTATATTTGTAAATTAATTATTATTAATTTAAATTAAATTAATTTCTTAAGTGACGTTTTTGTGTAAATTTCAGGCAATTCACGCTCGCAGTCTGTTGCCCTGCCAGGACAGCCCCATGGTCAAGAGCACCTACACGGCGCAGGTGGTCGTGCCCAGCCCCCTGGTTGCGCTCATGAGCGGGGTTCAAGACGCTGAGCCCATGGATCTTCAAGATCAGCCCGGCAAGCGGCTATTTTCATTTAAACAAAAGGTGAACATAATTATGGTACATGTGAAGACGAAACGTTGGAAAATAGTATATATATATATATATATATATATATATATATATATATATATATATATATATATATATATATATATATATATGAATTGTTTGTATGAGTTTGCTGTTTTTGTTTAAGTTTCTAAGTTCTAAGTTTTTGTTTTTTAATTGAGTTAATTTAATTTTTTGAGACCATGTTCTATTTCTCAAGTATTGGCATTGTGATCTTTTGGTTTAGGTTCCCATTCCAAGTTACTTACTTGCCATCGTAGTTGGTGCACTAGAGTCAAGGTAAGCTTCAGTCACAGTTTGCGCTTTTTTATAGTATAGTTCTTTTTTACTTAACATATTATTGTATATACTGAGTAATTGCAATAAATGTGCAGTGCTCGATAATTTTTTTGAAATCTTTCCGTGACAGTTATTGTCATCTCATAGTCATATCTTCAGTTTGTGTTTTCTATTACAGTAAAAGCAGCTCAGCTTTATTACATTGACGTGTATGATTGCCTTAAACTTTTAGAGATATTGGACCTCGATCCCGAGTTTGGTCAGAGAAGGAAATGGTTGAAGCTGCAGCGTATGAGTTTGCAGAGGTTTATACGTTTTCATATTTTCTCAGATCATCATGTATTAGAAAATTTTTCTTACATTTTTGTTATATTTATTTGTAATCTCAATTATAAGAGTTGAATTGTTGAATTGACTTTTTTGAAATAGGGGACTGCAATAATACATCTCAAACGAAGCTTAAATTCAGTTTTCCCAATAAACGTAATATATAGGTTCAAAAAACGTATTGTACGAATAATGCAGTCAAGGCCTGGACGAAGTCTCCTCAAAGCCGCTGCTCTTCCACTTTGTCAGACCTTAGCCACGCTCTTATTTTAAGGCCGTATTTACATTGAGCTTTTTTCAGCTGCTCGAGCAGCTGAAAAAAGCTGCAGCTTTTTTTGAGCTGCTCGAGCAGCTGAAAAAAGCTGCAGCAGCTGGAAAAAAGCGGATAAGTATGGCGGTCACTATAGACTAGCTGCGCCGTTGCCATGACAACGCTGCAGTTTCGGCATTTTTTCAGCTGCTCCAGCATTTTTTCAGCTGCTGCAGCTTTTTTTCAGCTGCTCGGGCAGCTGAAAAAAGCCGGAAACGGCGAAAAAAAGCTCAATGTAAACACGGCCTTACAAAACAAACAACACTACCTGTTTCCTGCCATATACTTATTGTATCAAAGTCCAAATTTTTAATCGACCAAACATGCTCTAAATGTAGCAAAATTTTGAAAAAAGTACCATAGTGTTTTTACTCACTGTTGCTCAGAATTTCGGGACCCTAAATCACTAATCTTCAGCGACTGATACTGGAAAATACCATTATTGTAGTTCACCCATCCCCACCCCCATGTCACTTGCACACTAGAATCGGCAATTATTATTGTTTAGGCGGAAAAAATGCTTCAAGTGGCCGAAAATTTGTTAGGACCTTATGTTTGGGGTCGTTACGACATCTTAGTGCTTCCACCAACCTTTCCGTTCGGCGGAATGGAAAATCCATGTTTGACCTTTGTCACACCGACTATATTGGTGAGAACATTTAAAAGAGTCTCATTATTTATATACTATTATTTGATGAGTGCAGTGTGTACCAACGGTGCTTAGCCACTAATCAACCAGCATCACTCCAGAATCACTCTTATTCAGAATTTAGTTATTAATCTGTCATCAGTTAACTACGCTGCTTCATTTAATGCTTTTCCTTTAATTTTAGGCAGGTGATCGATCTTTAGCATCTGTGATAGCTCATGAAATTTCTCACAGTTGGACTGGAAATTTAGTAACCAATGCTACTTTTAATGATTTTTGGTGAGTTAATGACAATAAAAATTATTCTTGGTAACTAACTGGAAATTAGTGTAGTTACGAAATTTGTTTGCTATTGTATAATATTAAACTGTATATTACTGTGATTTTTCCGTCGATGTGCTATCTAAGATGATGTATTTTTATGTAAATATTATTTTTTTCACATTTCATATAAATAGTTAGCACTATCTACTAGAAACATTGTGGAGTAATAAATGCTTTAGGCTCAATGAAGGTCATACAACGTACGTGGAATGTATTATTGTGGGAGAATTGGAGAATTCAGACGCCGTGAGACATCTTCACGCACTTAACGGACATAAATCAATGCTTAAAGCGGCAAGTTGACCTATTCTTACGTCTTTTACAAACGATATCAGACTACGCCATTTGCTAATGATACTACTATTGTATCTATCGAACCTGATGCTAAAGTAAATAGTTCCTAAAAAAAATCTACGAACGGAAATTCATACTCCTTCGTATCGTAAGAGAGTTAAAAAACTGCGTGGCCGATTGTGACAATGTTTTGTATGAACCATTTTCGAGTCAAGACCAGTGGGTTTGCCAAAATTTATCCAAAACTATTCACAGCAGCCGATCAAAACTTGATCTTGTCCCTGTTCCTATATACCGGACTCTACGGGTATACAGGGGCGTAGCCAGGGGGGGGGGGAATGGGGGGAATTCCCCCCCCTGAAATTTTTTCCGACTGAAGTTTTACACAAGGGTCCCCCCTTTGTTTTTTATGGTCCGGCCAAAAAAAATTTCCGATACGCCTCCAATTGACCAAATTTGGCCTAAAAATCGAAATATTTTTCTGGGGGCTGCCGTCCCCAGACCCCTGCAACTGTGGACCGGAGATGGTTGCGTCCAGCGGAAGAATTGGATTCGGAAGCTACGTGGTCCATGGAGGAGAAATCCCGCCAAACAACCATCAACTTACAGCACCGCCGAAGGCCCCGGGGATACCACCCGTGGTCAAACCGTGTTTTTGGCAGCCGGGCAGGAGAGACCAGCCTGCTCTGCCCGGCGAGTGCCTGTGGCTGGGCAGACTGGAAACAGACGTGACAACAAAGCAGTCTACCAAAACCTGCTACCGTCGCTAACCTTGCTACTTCTGCTACTTCTGATGAGTGGAAATGTCCACCCAAATCCAGGTCCAACCGACACCCAGCAATATCCATGCGCAGTCTGTGATCGGCAGGTCACGTGGCGCAGTATCTCAATTCTGTGCGTACAGTGCACCAAGTGGACCCACCTGAAATGCACCAATCTGTCAGCAAAGGATATAAGCAAAATACCAAGAAACACCAGTGGAACTGTGCAGTGGAAGTGCTGTCGGTGCACCAGCACGCCTACAGTCCCAGCAGCTACAAGCCTCCAACCCCCAAATCGCCGAGCGAAGCAGAAACAGAAACCGAAGCAATCTGAGAACAAGTTGCGAATCCTGCAGTGGAACGCTGATGGGGTGAAACCGAAAGTGCCAGAACTCAAAAAGGCCTTGGACGATCTT
>JASANF010005078.1:0-61516 GCA_030248245.1 Trissonchulus sp. WLG1_4
CAAAAAGTCCGAATATGTGCAACAATGCCCGCTTGGCGCTTCCCACTTTGGTTTAAGGTTCAAGGTTTATGGTTTAAAGTTTGACGTTTTATTCAGTATTCACACTGCGAGTTAAGGGTTTAACGGGCGACTCGTTGGTGAATGTGGCTGTGTAGCTATAATTTCAGCCAATAGAATGCTTGCCCGCCGAAAAGTATATATTTAGGCGAAAGAAGGACAAATCTGAATTTTAAACTGTCCAGTGTCCATAGTGTGTGTGAGGCTAGCTAGCATGTTCTAATGACCAATGTTTGATCTGTTTTCGGTACAGTTTTCATTTTACATTTAAACTGTACGTATTGTACGTATTAAATTTACATGTACAATGCACATAATAATATATTGTATTAATGCAATGTAATGTTCAACACTTGTAAAATAGAATCCGTATAGACAAGAGTACATAATAGCATCTCACTCTACATAGAAGAAGAGTGAGACACTCTCCAGCCTGCCTGTGTTCTAGCACAGGTAGATGCGCTGGTCGTTTTCAGGCTACATGTTGACATTCTGTGCAACATGTGGCTGGCCAATCAGCGCGTAAATTCTCTGCGTAACACACTTTCGTATATATTCGCTGATGCGTTGATAAGCAATAAGATAGTGATAAAAGCTTAAGAACTCATTATTTATTCATAGTCTACTTGCAAAAACATTAAAAAAGGTTTGCAAATACCTTTAGGGATATTTTGGCAAACTTTCAGCAAAATTGATTGAGAAACTTTTGAGATATAAACTTTTCTGAGTTTCTTAAAAGTTTCTCAATCAATTTCGCTGACAGTTTGCCAAAATATTCCCAAAGGTATTTGCGAACCTTTTTAATGATTTTGCAAGCAGACTATAAATGAATAATGAGTTATTAACCTTTTATCCCTATCCCGTTTTATGATTGGAGCACGTGCACAGGCGTTTGGCCAATCAGAGAATAGGAGCTCGCTTCTGATTGGCCTGCCACATGTTGCACAGAATGTCAACATGTAGCCTGAAAACGACCAGCGCATCTGCCTGTGCTAGAACACTGGCATGATGGAGAGTGACTCACTCTTCTTCTATATAGAGTGAGACGCTATTATGTATTCTTGGTATAGATGCTCCAACTCCAAAAAAACTTAACCCTGTCTGTACATGTCACAGTAAGGTGACTAGCTAAGACAATGTGGAATACGAAAACAGTTTCCACCGTGGCTGGCATTGCTCATACGCGGACGTTGCATACTGATTGGCTAGATGCAGAAGTTCCGCCTACAATTCACAGCTGATTGAGAGAATCCTTAAACTTTTAAAACCAAAAAGTTGAAATTTTTCAGCTACGTTAAACCTTAAACCAACCCAGTGGGAATGTGCTTTATGCTCATATGTTCTACGTTAAACCTTCACGTGCAGGGGGAATCGGGCATGATGGGTGACTTTAAGTTAGCTAGGTTTTTGACTGGATAAAGTAAATTGTTTAAGATCTTAACCACAGTGTGTGATATATTGGCAACCTGTGACTCTGTGAGGGCAACTGACAGAATATTACATGTGTAGGTTATAGCACGATGTAGAGTGCACTCAGTAATTTATACGCACTGTTACGTGAAGCTCCAAGTGCATGAACGAGTGCGCGCAGCGCACGAGTTTATGCACGCGGGCTTCACGTGCCAGTGCAAATGATTGCTGAGTGCATGCTACAAAGTATTATAATCTACTTATGTTATAACCAAGAGTACATAATAGCTTCTTACTCTATATAGAAGAAGAGTGAGACACTCTCCAGCCTGCCTGTGTTATAGCACAGGCAGATGCGCTGGTCGTTTTCAGGCTACATGTTGACATTCTATGCAACATGTGACTGGCCAATCAGAAGCGAGCTTCTAATCTCTGATTGGCCGACGCCTGTGCAAGTGCTCCAATCATAAAACGGGATAGGGATAAAGGCTAATAACTCATTATTTATTCATAGTCTGCTTGTAAAAACATTAAAAAAGGTTTGCAAATACCTTTGGGGATATTTTGGCAAACTTCCAGCGAAATTGATTGAGAAACTTTGTAGAAATTCAGAAAAGTTTATATCTCAAAAGTTTCTCAATCAATTTCGCTGAAAGTTTGCCAAAATATCCCTAGAGGTATTTGCAAACCTTTTTTAATGTTTTTGCAAGCAGACTATGAATAAATAATGAGTTATTAAGCTTTTATCCCTATCTCAATGCTTATCAACGCATCAGCGATTATATACTAAAGTGTGTTACGCAGGGAATCTACACGCTGATTGGTCAGCCACATGTTGCATAGAATGTCAACATGTAGCCTGAAAACGACCAGCGCATCTGCCTGTGCTAGAACACAGGCAGGCTGGAGAGTGTCTCACTCTTCTTCTATATAGAGTGAGACGCTATTATGTACTCTTGTTATAACTGTTTTGAAATAACAGTGCAATAACTAAGATACACGCCTACAGCAGTGCAATAACTAAATTATACGGCACGCTGTGAATCTAGCAGCGTGCACTTAGTTATTGTCGTTCGTTATTGCACTGCTATTTCAAGACAGGTATGGTATAAAGTGTGTTTAACGTGTTGCGCTGCATTGTTTATGGCTGAACGGTTATACGACTTGGGCCTGTTGCATAAAAGTTCTAACAGTCTGACAGTGTAACAGTGGTTTTTTGTTGCATAAAACAAACACTGTTAGGGGACTGTTAGCTGATAACTAACAGTGTTTGTAACACTGTTACCTGGGTTTTTTTTTCGCTGGCAAATTTTCGCAATTTTGCGAACAGCTTGAAATTTTTTTCACAAAATCAAATTTTCTTCGCAGAGACATATTTTTGTATTTATGTATATAATGCATTAGTCTATAGATTAAAATATTAATGTCTAATGAACTTATTATTCCGCCTATATGATACGATTGACGCAATTTTTACTTCTTTTTTGACCAAAAAGCAATGATTTTGAGATTTTTATAGAAATTTTGGAGCCGTCCTGGCGTCTTGAAAATTCGTTTGAAATTCTTCACAATCACAATCCATGCTCAGCCGTCAACAATATTAAAATTACTCAAAATTGACCATTTTTGGCCCGAAAAGCTACCACTTTGAAATGGTTCTTAGTGTTGTCGCCTCCGACCCCTAGTGCTACATGCGGTCGTTGTGACACATGGACGGAAATGTTTCCCATTTACAGTCAAGGTTTTAATCAACTTAGCCATTTACAGTCAGTTCCCAAACATCAAATCACTAAGTTCCATGAATAGGGGTTAAAAGTTGGCAGAATTTTTTCATTTTTAGGGCTAATTTGGTCAAGTGGGGACGTACCGGAAATGCTTTCCGACCAAGTGAAAAAAAACAGCGCATAGACCTTAACGAGTTCACCTCAACTGCGTCAAAACTTTTCGCTTGCGAAAAGGTTTGAAAATTTTTCGCAATCAAATTTTCTTCGCAATTGCGAACGTTTTTGCGAAAAAAAATCCCAGACTGTTACTAACATCGTTAGTTGCATAAAAGCTAACAGTAATTCTGCTATCAGTCTAACAGTCGACCAGTCACTGTTAGAATAATTAGGTTTCCGTTAAACTTGAAAAACCGTGAATAAAGAGGTTTTTAGGGGAGTCTCTTGCAGTGAATCTGCAGACAAATAAAGTAGGAAGTTAAAGATGGAATATTTTTTCAGCAAAAGTACCCAACGATGTGCGTACATGATTTGAAAATCCGTCATTGTTTCAAATTTTTTAGTTGGCAGAATTTTTTATCAATTGATTATCATTTGTATTCTGAGCAACGTTTCTTCAAGAATATGGCATTAAAAACGAAGTTTACGTCACATTTAGCGTCTACAAAATAATTTGTTTGTGCGAAATTTAAATGTGAACTGTTAGTTACACCAAGAGTACATAATAGCTTCTCACTCTATATAGAAGAAGAGTGAGACACTCTCCAGCCTGCCTGTGTTCTAACACAGGCAGATGCGCTGGTCGTTTTCAGGCTACATGTTGACATTCTATGCAACATGTGGCTGACCAATCAGCGCGTAGATTCCCTGCGTAACACACTTTAGTATATAATCGCTGATGCGTTGATAAGCATTAAGATAGGGATAAAAGCTTAATAACTCGTTATTTATTCATAGTCTGCTTGCAAAAACATTAAAAAAGGTTTGCAAATACCACTAGGGTTATTTTGGCAAACTTTCAGCGAAATTGATTGAGAAACTTTTGAGATATAAACTTTTCTGAATTTTTTCAAAGTTTCTCAATCAATTTCGCTGAAAGTTTGCCAAAATATCCCCAAAGGTATTTGTAAACCTTTTTCAATGTTTTTTTACTGAGTTAATAACCTTTATCCCTATCCCGTTTCATGATTGGAGCACGTGCACAGGCGTCTGCCAATCAGAGAATAGAAGCTCGCTTCTGATTGGCCAGTCACATGTTGCATAGAATGTCAACATGTAGCCTGAAAACGACCAGCGCATCTGCCTGTGCTAGAATAGAACACAGGCAGGCTGGAGAGTGTCTCACTCTTCTTCTATATAGAGTGAGACGCTATTATGTACTCTTGGTTACACTGATAAATGGACTGTTAGAAGTCCTATTAGACTGTTGTGTTAGAATTCACGATAACTAACAGTGGGTTTATGCAACGCAATTTTTAACACTGTTAGTTATCAGTCTAACAGTTTAACAGTCTAACAGTGTTAGACTGATATTTTTATGCAACAATGCCCTGGAAGCATGAATCGACCCGAAATCGTCATGTGTCAACTGTTTACTGCTGGGATGTCGTGTAGTTTGTATTAAAAAATGTGTTTCTTGGGGTTCAGTTTCAGTGTTTTTGAGGCGCAAGAATTCACGATAACTAACAGTGGGTTTATGCAACGCAATTTTTAACACTGTTAGTTATCAGTCTAACAGTTTAACAGTCTAACAGTGTTAGACTGATATTTTTATGCAACAATGCCCTGGAAGCATGAATCGACCCGAAATCGTCATGTGTCAACTGTTTACTGCTGGGATGTCGTGTAGTTTGTATTAAAAAATGTATTTCTTGGGGTTCAGTTTCAGTGTTTTTGAGGCGCAAATTTACATAGTGTACAGACGGAGATTGTGCTGATACCTTGGCTACAGAAGCAGCCTTTTGACGTAACTATCCTGGGACTTACGTGTTTAATTTAACAAGTACATAGGTCCCAAAAGGGGCAAGGTTCCTTCCTCGGTGTCTACCTTTCAGGTTTAAATGAATTGGTTCTCTATTCCATATGTACTTACCGTAAGCTATACTTCGTATCTTACTCTACTTTATAACTAGCGTATTCTTACTTAATCTAAATACGTAGTACGTACAAAAAAGTGTTGCAGGATGTTAAGCATCCCGCTGCAGGAGCCATTTGGCTCAAAAGTGACACTTTGATCTGAGCTGAGCAAATCAGCTCTAAGAACGAGAAGCGATAAACAGTGGTTTCTAATAGCTCTTATATACTGCTGGTGAAACATCCCGGTGCCGATTTTGAAAAAGTACGTTGTTACAGCAGTGCACATCGATTATTGATTTTCTGCATATACGCAGACAAAAATCAGCAGGCAGCTCCCAAGCTGAAAATTACACGTAAAACATACTGACTATGCAGCCTGCTCAGTAGCGTTAAACGCTATGAGCAGTTAATTTCAAAACAATAGTTCCTTCTCTAGAAGGAACAAAAATGCATTACACTCACACATGTCCTTGTTTTTGATACCATACACGTAGCCTTGTATGGTTTTAAAACAAGGAAGAGGTGAATCTGTGAACCACTCTGTGCTCGACCACCTTATGGGCAGATATAAAAACAGAAACTATTAACAATGGTCGAAAACTATCACACAAAGTAGATTTTCCTCAGCCTACTCACGATATAATGTGCGTTTATTCATTTGCAATAAAATTAGACTTAAGTTATAAATGAGAAACTTGCAATTTTACCCTGATTGCAGGATCAAAAAAACAGAATAATAAATACAGCTTTTTTTCGAAAATAATCTATGAAAGTTGAAAGTTTATTTAAGGTAGCGCTCAGCAACAAAACTCATGTTTGGCGCCCAGCTCATGCAATAAATAACTCATTTAACTCAATCGCAAACGGCAGCTGGAATCAAGGTCCAAAAAAAGTAGTCGATTTCGCTACGCAAAAATGTAAGGTTTGCCCACACGTTTCACTTTTTCAAACATTAGACCTTTCCTAGGACTGCATATTTCCGTTGAAAAAGTTACAAAAAGCCATGCTCAATTTTTTAAGAAATTAAATCAAAAATTTGACATTTTCGAAGATTTATCAGCTTTGTAGGTTTTTCATATTGGATTTGCTATTTTCACGGCTAAATAACTCAGCAAAACTTCAACATATTCTTAAGTTTAATACATCAATTTAAAGCTAAGAAACCGCATATTTCAATGATATGAGTAATCATTTTATATGGAAACAAAATTTTTTTTGCTACGGCTACAAAATTGTCAAAAAATTTAAAAATTTTTTTTTATCACAATATGCACATCAAATGAAAGCTATTTTCATTTTGAACAACTTTCCTTCAAGACATTATGGTCAAAAATGTCGCTGAAAAAATTAAACGCCCAAGTCGGTTCCCCTGAGCGCCACCTTAAGGGGGCGCTCTGAGTAACTTCCAATAAATCAGATTGCTATATTTTTTTTATTTCTTGCTGATACGAACTTTTTTGCTTATGTACAATCAAGATGAACACCAGGCAAGCATTTTCGCAAAGTTTGATGAGTCTCGGAACATTTTAGCAATTTTTCTGACTGCATCAAAATTGAAATTTTGAAAAATTTGACTAATTTTTGAAATGACGTAGCTCAATGGTGCCTCAACCAAATTTAACAATCTATAGCTTAAATTAAAGACAATTATCTTGCCGAGGTGCCATTTTTGTTGAATTTTCGTTACCGACGACAAATTTTCAGTTATTTTAGTTTCTATCAAAAGTGACGTTTTAAAAAGCCTATCATATTGAGCCAAATCATAATAATTACAATTTAAGAAGTTCGGCGCCTCCATATGCATCTGCACTAACAGTCTGCAAAGTTTCAAGCGAATCGGTTTTCGCAGCTGACAGTAATCTTAAAAAAATGTACGCTATAGCCCATTTTCAGAAACCTGAAGTTTGCCTACACATACGTATTTTCCAAAAAATAGAGCTAATTTTTCTGTACTAAAATCCGTTGAGAAAAGTTTCAGAAGCCAAAAAGTAGCTAACGAAAAATTAGTTTGAAAAATAGTGTATTTTTGTCAATGTTGGTCAACGTATTTTGGAAATTTTTTTAGAAAGGTTTGCCTACACAAACGACTTTTTGAAAAGTTGCAACTAGCAATTAGCTACAAAGAACTGTTTCAAAAAGCATCAAAAGCCATAGAGAATTTTTTGGTATATCGATTTAAAGATTTTTTCCCATTAAAAAATAGGTTAAAATTTCAAGTTGAACAAAACTTGACGTTATATACATCAAATGAAAGCTAATTTAATTTGCAACAACTTTTCTTCTTGAGTTAATTAACGAAAACTTACGTGAAAAATTTTATCGCCCAAAGTCGGTTATTCAGAGCGCCACCTTAAATGAGAGAAAACATGCATACTATTCCATAACAAAGACTTTATGTGCAGTTGTTGAGACTAATGGGACTATGTTGAGACTCCGTCGACCAACAACCTCAGACTGTTGTGACCTCAGCGCAGCCCCAGAGGGCGGAGAAGAAAAGTATGTATCGAGTATCGACTAATGTTTAACACAATAACATAGCGAATTTGAACTTAAAATAGCTGTTTTTTAGTTAGGCAGCCTTAGTGTTTTGGTATTACCAAAGCACACCGGCCGAGTACCCAAACGCAATAGGGAAGAGTATGACACTTCGGTACTCTAGCTAATCGGCCGGAACGATGCTCTGACCGAATAGCCCTACCTCCCTCAAATCATGACATGTCTTGATTTCAGGGGGAGCCCCCTCAAATCAGGGAAGTGTCTTGATTTCAGAGGGGTGCCCCCTTCGTTTCAGCACACTGCCAGCACAAAATCAGTGGTGTCTTGATTTCAGGGAGCGGGTACCCCCCACCCTCGTTTCAGCACCCTGCCACGGTGGTGTCTTGATTTCAGGGGGGGGGTACCCCCCCCCCCTCGTTTCAGCACGTTACCAGCTCACCACAGAGTTCATGCTGGCAGTGTGCTGATACGAGGGGGGTTACCCCCCCTGAAATCAAGACACCACCAAATTTGCGCTGGCAGTGTGCTGAAACGAGGGTGGGGTACCCCCCCCCCTTGAAATCAAGACACTTCCGGGATTTGAGGGGGGGTCCCCCCCTGAAATCAAGACATGTCTTGATTGGCGGGGGGGGGTAGCGCTATTTCGGCCGGAGCCCTTTATTGACAACAATTTCAGTTCAGAATAGATTGTGCAGACAACGGTAAATAACAAAAATTTTCAAAAAACAACTGGGGGTCGATCCCACATACATACCTAATAAACATTCCTGTACAATGTACACTAGCGCCTTTGACCACTCGACCACGCTGCTTCAATTTTGTCTTGTTGTCTAGTTGTTATTACTCTGGACGCAACATGACGAATATGCTAGGAGAGCTGAATAAAAATTCAAAATTATAAGTTTTTTTTATAATAAACCTATATTTTGGTCCTCTAAAAAAGTGCTGTTTACCATTGTTTGATTTAAAAGTATGAAAAACGCCTTTTTGAAAAAAAGAGCAGTCAGCTCCCATACTGACTTTACTTGTTAATCATACGCGCACAACAGCATGCAGCTGCTACTTTTACACTGCGCAGAGATGGTTTCAAAACAATAGTGCCTTCTCGAGAAGGAACAAAAATTAAGAGCTCAAACAAAATTGTTCGTGTCAAAAAAAGTTACCGTGTTTCTTAATTATCCAAGTTTTCAGCAGCACCTGTTATTTTGCTGGTGTTGCCTTCATTTGTTGTTGGTTTTACAGAGGAAACGGTTGTCACAAATTTTTGACAACAAAAAAATTTGATAAATTCACGTCGAAAATCATAATTTAAAGCCAAGTAAAGGTACAAATTAATGGTCGAATTGAGATGAAAACACGAAATAAAATACCGATTTATAATTTCTGAGATTGAGATTAAACCCACGTACGTTGCCACGTTGATCAGACGTGGTATAATGACAAGAAGAAATGTGGCTATGGCTACGGCAGCAACTACGCGCGTCATACGCGTCTGACGCTGAGTATACGCGTCATCTGTGGGTAGCCCCAAACAAGCCAACTTCTTTTTTGCTGTAGCAACAACGTATAAATTAGCTGCTACAGCGATGAATCCGGAAACTAGCGCAAACATTCCAAAAAATGATGCGTAATAAGGGTGGTGGGCCCTACCAAAAGAGCACTGCAGCATTGTGGGTGTATTTGTGGGGTTCCAGATAACCAAGATATACGCAGGGGACATTAGTACTAGCTGTGCGACAATGCCACTTCTTATCAGAATATTTTCATATCGTCGGCCCCAGTTTTTGTAGTACCACGTAGTCCAGGTCACAGCTATAATTCTATCCAGTGAGATAGCTAAGGTCCCAATCGAAGGCCAAAAACTACCAATGGCGAACAGATGAAACCAAGGCGTGAAAAAGCAGTAATAGCGCGGGACTAGCAGATCATAAATACCTCGGTGTATAAAATACAGTCTAATTTGGCCTGCGGTACAGAACGCTGCACCGTAGCAAAGATCACCAACGGCTAAAAAACCAAGTAAGCGAAACTTGCGGGTTTTGCTAACCAACATAAGAACCAACGCGTTGGATATAATTGTCACGAATCCATGCGCCACAAACAATGACTGTTGCTGAATTCTACTCCTTCGAACGTCCAGCTGCTTTTCAGTTAAATTCATCGTAAAATATATCGTACAACGGTCTTGATCCAACTATTTTCTGCTGATAACTGACAGCGGCTGCTAAACCTGAAATACTAAAAATGTGGACTGAATAGGTTGAATACTGTAAATTGTTTTATGTACTGATTGTTGACCAGCGTTGACGTGTTACCTGATAATTAGTTTGCCAAAAATAAATCATTAGCGTTTCTTCAACGTTTTTTCTATGTGATTTTTAGTACCTAAATAGTACGAAACTGCATTTCTCGAGTGAATTGCGGTTAATCACTGTACGAAAATAAAATATAAAGTCATCAAAAGTTGTCAAAACATATTATTGTGTTCTAAATTCGCGACCTTAAATTAAAAGAAGAAGCCTCACAATTAGTATTTTTATAAAAATAAAGTTTATACTTTTTGTCCTTTACTTAGAGTTTAAGAGAGTGAGCCAAACTTGCGAGTTTTGTTAAGCACCATGAGAACCAATGCGGTGAATGTAATGGTAACGAATGCATGCGCTAACAAGCACTTCTGCTGAGTGGCCTCTATCTTGTGGATAAAACAGTTTTTAATTTCTGATTTCTGCCCATTTACTGCTGAGTAGCTCCAATGTCTCTCAAACAGCAAAAAATTATTGAAAAGAAACAGAAAAAATTTGACGACGACTTCGATGAAATATAAAAAATCTTTACTCAAATCTCATCTGGGAGTCGAACCACAGACCACTTGATTACAATGCGAGCATTATACCACTCGACTACAAGTCCGCAAGAGTTAAATCGTCATAAAGTTCAGTTATCCGCATCGTAGTTACAGTGTTATTCCTTCACTACGTTCGGAATAACCTAATTTGGTTTGCTCTGACTACGTGCCATAGACATAAGCGTTTATTTGCCGAAGACGTGCACGAACAGTGTTAGAACAGGACAAACAAACTAAGTAAAGAAACAAAGGCCTAAGCAAATGCATATAATAGCAACAACTGAACAAAGCTCAACGGCAGCAGAATAATACAAACTAAAATGCGTAATACGAATACCAGGAAAGGAGTAGCATGAAACAACTGCAACAAATAATAATTACAGATTAAATAGCTAAACAGCAGCAAGTTAATACAAAAAATGAAGCATAAGGAGCATAGATAATATGAATTTCAACGGCAGAGGCAAATAAAAATTACATCTATAGCAAAATAGCAGAAATAAACACTGATCAGATACACATAGCCGAACTGGAGCAAAAAGCAGGGATAACAAAACAGCCAAACTAATCAGCAACATAAATTTTTACAAACTCAGTCAGCGAAGTCTTCCAATAATATTTAGCTGAGTAACGAGAAAGCTTCACATTACCGAAAAACCATACTCGAAATAAAATTACAATGCAACACAGAATTATGCCTCGGGTAATAAATTTCTAGAAACGGTCAAACGGTCAGCAATGGAATCCAATAAGTAGTTATTCATAGAATTCTCACATTTCCATCGTCCTTGTAACATAATAAGTCTCTTAGACAGCTTTTTCAAATGGGCCTGCGTAGCACCACCAGCTCGCAAGCTGTGTGTACCAAGCAACGATGGATGACACCCCAAAACTTCAGCTGCCCTGGTCATAATTGATCTTCCCGCACTGTAGGTTAATCTATTACCTGAAAGCACATAGGATTTGACACGCCGGCTATACATCAAATTTTGTAGTAAAGGCGTCTCTGGCGCCATATTTGTCAAACCAGCGCACAGAAAATAGCGACGCAACAAAGTTACAGGGCAATAAGTAGATCCATGAGCTGCTACATATACGACATTACCCCTTCTAAATTGATCATTTTTGGCAGATTTAATACAAAATGCTGCATAGCTATCATTCGGTCCAAACTGTACGCTGGAAACGTTCAGATCACATATTTCGGAAACACGCAAAAATGCACAAAAGCCCAGAATACAAAAAACACAGTCTCTTAAATTTCGCAAGTCATGTGATGTGGCCCAAGCCCGCATTATTTGAGATATGTGAGTGCCCGTTAACGGTGATTTCCGATTAGGTCTCTTAGCTAACATACGCTTACATCCAGCAAATATACGATTGACAAACTGATCTGAAGTGGGATCGGCAACTTGTAGAAAATTATGTGCCCACTTTATAGCACAATATGCATGCGTAATCGGAACAGGTGATGTTGACAGCTGAGTCAAGCTGGCTAAATATATACCACATTCGAACGAAAGCATTGGCACAGCTGTAGGCTTTTGAAAAACAGCACGCATGAAATGGGATAGCCGCTCCAGTGAATTTAGGTACAGCCGCAAAGTAGAATTAGACAACGACATGCAGAGTGAAGTGCAGAGCTGTACCACTAGCTGGAGGCTTGTCGGTAGATTCATTCGTCTCACCCAAATCGCTTGGCAAATCAGATCTGCAACATTACAAAATTGTGAGGAGAGGGTGGGTGGGAGTCTCTATGAACAGCATTTGCACGTCAGCTAGACAATACGCTGAATGATCTTCCTACGCACTGTAACAGCCATCACATATCTTAATTTGCATAATACTGCTGGCACGTAGCCAGCAAACCAAATATCACTTATTCCTTCACTACGTTCGGAATAACCTAATTTGGTTTGCTCTGACTACGTGCCAGCATACTAGACATCTGAAAATTTACAAAGACGGCGAAGTATTGTGGGAATAATGAATATTAAAGCAGAATGTCGCAAATGAACTCGTTTCTGCAGCTTTCTGAAAGCTACATATACATAGGTAATATGCGTGCCTGGCACACGTCATTACTAACTGCTCCTGGAGCAAAGGCAGCCTACATGCACCTGGTGCAAACTGCAAACCAAACCTAAAATCCATTTCTAACACAATAAATCGCTAACAAATTGAGCTGTTCGTCGTTCAACACAGACACTTGCTGAGAGCCTGGAATCAAAAAACGTCTGGCCCTGGGCACAATGCAACTGTCGGTCACTATACAGTTAGTTAAAAGCAGGCGTGATATGAAAGGCCAATAAAACGCAGATGGCCACAGCGGCACAACCAAGATCATTTTGTTGCCCAAGCTAAGAAAGTGTTGCACAGCCCTTGGAATTTCTGAAATCGGCGGCACAGCCCAAACTGTATCAGCTAGCCAAGATTGGGTAAACGCGTTAACCCCACTAGTGACTGGACACCAAAATTTTGAGTAAAATTTTGAAACTTTATAGTTAGTATGGTTTGCAAAAGCGTCGAGAGTGCATTTACTCCATTTAGATTGCAACAATCTAAACAGACCATTGGAAATTGACCAGTCGTCCCAATCCCGAAAGCGACTAATAGATAGCATCAGCAACTGTGTTGGCCGTTCGTGGAATCCAGACCACTTCTAGGTCAATATGATATTTTTGTAGCTGGTCATGTACAGCTAGCGCCAACCCGTTAAGATGACTTCGCATACTGCCCTTGCATATAATAGAAACTAATGCTTGACAGTCAGTGTAATAACAAACATTTTTCTCTCGAAGCATATGTGCAAAAGACTGGATCGCAAAATTGAGTACTAACAACTCACGCCATGTAGAGCTACTACTGATATCCGAACCAGTAAAAGCAAAGTTTGCAACAAAATATTCTTCACCTGACACAATAAGCGCCCCCCCGTTTGCATAACTAGCATCACCCCATATTTTTATCGGAAGACCCCGTGAAAACTTGAGAAACTTAACGCAAGATGCAGTATTTAGATTGCTCTGCCAGAATTTTAGCTCTTCCGTGACTAGCATCGGACAGATGGCTGGTCGATCCCAGGCTGGGCTGGCACCCACAAATTTATACAGATTACGCGTGCGAAGTAGGCAACTGGGGCCAAAAACAGGGCGCAACGAAATTATCAAACCAGCTATGCTGAGCGCCTGTCGTGCAGTTATGAATGGAGTTTGAAAAACTTGTACCAGTTTATCTCGAAGTTTTGCAATTTTTCTGTCTGGTACAGACAGGCAAAATTTTCTCGAATCAAAAGTAATGCCTAAATATTCCGTGCAAGTCTGGGGTTGTAACTCAGATTTAGGCACATTCAAAATAAAACCTGCAGCGTCTAGATCTTTCACTACTTGATGAACTGATTTTAATATGTCGCATTCGTTATTTTCAAAAATCAGGCCATCGTCTAAATATAAAATTATTTTTATACCGTTAGAACGCCATTTTTGTACCAACGGTCGTAGCAACTTAGTGAATAAATAAGGAGCACTACTTAGCCCAAACGGTAACGAAGTATATACATAAAATTCAGTTTTGTCTGCGTTTTGCCAGCTAAATCCTAAATATGTTTGATCACTCTCAGCAATGGCCACATGATGATAGCCTGACTTTAAATCAAATTTCGCTAAATAGGAGTTAGGACTGAAACATTGCAGAGCTTCTCTCATTCCTTCCATTTTAAAACAAAATTTAGCAATGTAGTTATTTAAAAACGAGCAGTCTAAAATTAATCGCAACTTTCCTGACGACTGAACAGCTACAGATAAAGGATTCACATTGTGCGGTAACTCAGGCACTTTTTTAACAACCCCTTGATGGATCAGAGCAGCAATTTCAGTAGCAACAAAATTGGAGTATTCTAAAGCTGATTTATTGTTTTTTATTGCTGCTTTTGGCGGTGGCTTTAAAAAAGGTATACTGTATCCGAATTTTATTGTGTTTAAAATCAGAGGGGAAACATTTAGAGAGGCCCAAAACCCTGCGTGCCTTTTCAAATTACCACAAAATTGCCCTGTGGCAGCTAAAGACAAATGTAACCTAGCCATTGAATCAATCTGACCTTTTAAAACTTGGGCTTGTTTGCTAGATAGTGAATACTCAATTGCCCGGCTGTGAACTGTTGGGGGTAGTTGTGGCTTGGCTGCCGGAGGTGGTAGGGATTCCCTTCGGGCAGTAGCGGGCGCCGTGACCATACGCCCCGCATTGGAAACATCGCCCACGAAACAGGATGGCATTGGCTGTTTGCTGTCGACGAGATTGCAGGGGGGACTGGTACTGTTGCTGGGTGCTGCCAGTCCCCCCATAGCGAAAGGGCTGATTGATATTGGGGGTGAGAGTGGGCGGTTTTGAAGTTGAGGGCTGTTCCTTATGTCGAGCTGTAACCAACTTAACCGCGTTCTCAAGTTCTTTCAACCGTGATTGGCTCAAATGTTTGGTAATGGCGGTGCCCCCCATAATACCAGCTACTTCCCAGCCATACTGTTCGGCAATTAGCAGCAGCTGCTGCCTGGAATCAAGAATCTCAATGGCGGCTTTGATGCCACGACGTGAGCGTTTTGCAGCTTTTTTGGTGGATTTAGATCTTTTTGCTTTTTTGAGGGTGCCCTGTAGGATAGAAAGCACTTCGCCATTGATGTCGAATTGGTGTTGAGCACCCGGTGATTTGAACTTGATGTTGGCAGAAGAAAGAGGCAGCGGAACCGTCTTGCGAACTGGAGATTTTCTTTTCCGCTTTCGTTTGCGTTTTTCACGACTGGGAGAGCGGGACGCTGATCGGATCGAAATTGAGGACAAAGAGGACTCGGACGATGACGAGCTTGAACTGGAACTAGGAGAAGAGGGCAAAGCACGAACTTGAACTTTCTTCTTTTTTGACTTTGGGATCTGTGAGTCCAACAAAATAGGTATGTGTTGTTGTTCTGGGACGGCCGTAGTCGTGGCTGGGGTTTGACCTAGCTCTTGGAGGGCGTCTCTTACGGCATCTGTGATGGACCTAGCATCGGACCCGGAAGCCATCACGTTTTGAACTTTTTGTGGAATAGACTTGGCACGCATAGACTCATCTGAAATATTAGAAAAAATAATCGAGACACACGAATACTATATAAGGTGCAAAACGAGCCTTAGGAATCAAATCTACGAGGGACGAAGGGGATATCAGCGTTTTTAACTGTTTGGCCATACCCCAAATTACATAAAAGCAACTTATAAGGCCTCTTTTTAGGCGTTGTAATTACCATAATTATTTAAAAATCAAACACAAAGAACAAGCGTTAAGTGATACGCCAAAAGAGGTTTTAATTTTTGATATAACTAACAGTAAAGATAAAAGTTGAATGAATAAGGTTACATCAAAATAACTAATTTGTGTTGTATTAATTACACAAACAAAATTAAAAAACCAAAACTTATTTGTGATTGATAGAAGTGTCGAAACAAAAAATGTATACGACTGTACGAAAACAGTCTCTATGAACAGCATTTGCACGTCAGCTAGACAATACGCTGAATGATCTTCCTACGCACTGTAACAGCCATCACATATCTTAATTTGCATAATACTGCTGGCACGTAGCCAGCAAACCAAATATCACTTATTATGTATCACAACATCCAGCATGTTTTGAAAAATTGGTGTTGTCAAAGCCAATCAAAAATGAAAGGAAATTAAATAAAAATATGACAAAAAAAATAAACGGGGGAAAAAAAAAAATATGACAGAAACAAGGGAAATTTTTTGAAAATAGTGGGGAAATAATAAAGAAACCCCCCCCAAAAAAAAGGGGGGGGGGGGGGGGGAGGAGGACCTGAACGACGGGAAGGGGGGAGCAACCACCCCCCCCCCACTGCTGGATTGAACGTTGCAGAAGTAGAGTAGGCCATGAAAAGCGACCTACCTGCCCTTCCAGTGTTAACTAAAGCCCGGTTCATACTTTTTGTTTTGTGTTTTTGTGTTTTTGTGCTCTGTGTTTTGTGCTTTCTCGGTTCATACTTCGTGTTTTGTGTTTTAGTGTTCTGTGTTCTCCGGTTCATACTTTGTGCTTTTGGTGTTTTTGAATTGTGCTTTTGTGTTTTTGCAGTTTATACTTCGTGTTTTAGTGTTTTCGTGTTTTGTGCTTTTGTCTTTTGTGTTTTTCGGTTCATACTTTGTCCTTTGTGTTTTGTGTTTTTGATTTGTGCTTTTGTGTTTTCGGTGTGCTTTGGGTGTGTTTTCAAAACATGAACAACGTTCATCTTTTTAAAATGTGTTTTGTGTTTATCCAATCAAAATTAACCATTTCTTCTCGTACTGTTTTCTACAATATTATATTTTTAAATTGGAAAATTTTTGTCTTCAAAATTTCAGTTTGTTTAGAACATTTTAAAAATTTTTCAGACAGTATTATATAATTTTTAAATTTTTTAAGTTTTTTTAATATTATACTGTTGTTTTTTTACATTTTAAGATTGATTTGTGTTAAATCCTCACAACTCCAGGATGTGTGAGGAAGATCTGAAAATTGACAAACTTCTAATAGAGGCCGTCGGAAAACGAGCTTTTATTTATGATTTAAACTGGATTGTGCTGAGCACAAAAGCACAAAAGCACAAAATCACTCTGAAAAAGCACAAAACACAAATTTTCAACATGATTCCAAAAACACAAAAATTTTCATGTCTGAAAACACAGGATCAAAAGCACAAAACACAAAACACAAAAGCACAGACGAAAACACAAATTTGGGAGATGAACAGAAAAGCACAAAACACTGGGCAAAAACATAAAGCACAAAACACAAAAAACACACATAACACACAAAACACAAAACACGAAGTATGAACCGGGCTTAACACTGCAAATTTGACCTACCTAGAATTACATAGGATTCAGAAAATCTAAATATAGTATATACGCGGCCCCTGAGGGGGCCGCGTAAAAATAAACCATTTTGCTGAATTCTTTTTGTGCAATTTTCTGTTTTGTTTTTCAAAGTTTTGTGTTAAGATCAAGATTTAATTTATGGGACGGCTATCGTTTTAATTTTATAAGTGTTTATTTTATAAGCCTTCAATTTTATAAGGCCCGGTTTCCACTCCGCAAAAATAAGAAATAAGAAATAAGGAATAAGAAATAGAAATAAGTAATATTGGGCAGAAATAAGAAATAAGAATTTGAAATAGGAAATAAGAAATAATAAATAAAGCCTTATGCGTTCACAGTGCATAAATAAGAAATAAGAAAGTTGAAATAAGAAATAAGCCCGACCAATCAAATTTCAAGTTGTTATTTGATTGGTTCAGCAAAAATTAAGCGGGAATTCAAATTTTTTGGGCCTTCAGTGCTATATTTAGGTTACTTAAAGGAAACTTGTATTAATTTATTGAAACAAACAAATGGAATCTGTACTTTTTTAAGAAAATTGTGCATAATTTTAAAAAATTAACGTGATTGCTGTGGTTTTTCAATGTTTATAAAAGCTACCGTAACCCTGACTATCAGAACAGCTGCCACCCGTTTCGTTTGGGGGTTCACACGTCTGAAATAGAATATTTTAATTTTTGAACTCACAAAGTGATTCTGATTGTAACAAAGTCACAACAATGCGCTACTTACAAAATTTAAGGACTTGCGAGGGTAAAATATGATAAAAATTATCCAAAAAAGCATCAATTCAAGAATCTATAAGCTAAAAATGGAAAAAACTTGCCTTTCGAAAGCATTACAAACAATAAAAAAGCCTTTCAAAAACAATAGAAACAATAAAATAGCCTTTCGAAAGCATAATACATTCAATTTAGTAAAAAATTGAACAATATAGGGTCCGCCTGTCACACAAATATGTCCAGTGTAGATCATATAGTAGGCTACAAAGAACAATGTGAGTGTACCTACGCGTGTGTGTGCTTTCGTGCGTACGTACAGAACGATTTTTAAAACACCCAATCAGTGTGCAGGAAGGCGGAGCTTAGGTTGGCGCGTTCGGGCCAACGCCTTTGATTGGCTAAATCGTTATTTCTTATTTCTTAAGTTAAAATGAATTTAACTCGTTATTTCAGAAATAAGGTTTGTTATTTCTGAAATAACAAAAGCTTATTTCGACTTTCTTATTTCTTATTTCTACAGTGGGAATGACCCTTTATTTCTGAAATAAACCCTTATTTCTTATTTCCTGTTTGTTATTTCTTATTTCTGCCCAGTGGGAACCGGGCCTTAGTGACTATTTTTGTTAAACATAGAATATTTAAAATTATGCAAAACTTTGACTTCTTACAAACAAGCACAAGAGTGTCATAAACTGGCAAGTAGCAATTAAAGTGACTTACTGTAGCTTTTTGCTGATCCCCAAGCTATGTAGATCTTCAATGTTTTCAGAAGCGAGTCATTTGCATGTATTCAACATTTTTGATTCTTTTGATTAATGGATAACCAAGTATGACTGTAGGTATGTTTTGAATTAGAAATGAACTAATTGTGTGCTTTGAAGCAGAACTTACATAACATGGTAAAGAATCCACTTTTAAAACTTTTTTCTGCACATCTTGAAACGTGATCAGAATGCGCTGAAGTAAATGAAGTAATTCTTTTTCATTGCAGAATGCATTTGTGTTTTGGAGAGCGCTTGATGAAGATAACATGGGTTCTGTCTGTACGGCATATATGCTGAGAAACTGGCCAAATATGGTCAAAAATGCAAAATTTATTGTCAACATTAGATCTCAACCCGATTGCGATCCCTACGACAGTAGTAATGTAAATGTGGATGACGTCATAACGACACGGGAAATACACTTTTGAAATAAAGAGACGCTAGGGTGCTTAAGCGATGTAGGATACGTTCTGAAATCAAAACATTCAGATTTAAGGGGGGGCGGTAGGGTCGGAAAAAATGTTATTCGATAATGATAGGTCGGGTGACTGGTCAGTCCATTGGTGGTTAGACTCGTGGCCTAAAAAACAAATTTATCGCTAATGTGCATTCGTTTGCATTTTAATTTGCATTTCTTAGCATTAAATACGCTATGCTAATGTATGTCATATATGCTATTGTAATTGCCTGCTTTTGTAATTACTCAACTAATAAATTCATGTGTTAATCGTGCGTAGCAGACTTTCTGTTGTTGAGTTTAGTTAAAAAATGTAAGCAAGATGCATTAGAAACAAGACCTTCGCCAAACTGTGAAATCAGTGGGACGCGCTGTGGATTTAACGAACCAGAACCATGCTGCCCCAAACGGAAGCAGGTTTTGCAAGAGTTTATGGAAAACTGATGACCTGACGAAACTGGTACCTCAACGGTACACAATCGATGGAATGATGATAAGAAGTAATGAATCTTCTTAAGCAGCAGTGATTGACAAATATGTAATTAAACTTTTTAAACAAAAACGTAAATTGTGTCAAGCAAATTTCGCAGACTTTGGAACTCTAACAGCCTAAAAATATGCGAACGTTATAACTTTTCACGTTAAGTATGCACGCCAACAAACACTGCGTTGAGTCAGTGGCAATAATACTTCCCGACTGTCTAATGCTTGTATAAGATACAGAGCGAAATATGCCATATGCCATACGTTGATTTGGTACCAAATATGACCCAATTGCAACCCACTAGCTAATTAAATTAATAATCTTGCTTGTTTTGGCCAAAAGCTACATTGGGGAATACAACAGAACCAGAAGATTTAAATTTGACCAATAGCTGTTGAGCTATCTGCCTATAAACAAACAAAACAGCATGAACTAAGGTTCCGCATGCATTAACCACTGATGCTCCACGGGTAGAAAGGAAGTGGCCAACAAGAATACTTTTTCGAATTTATAGTAACTTAGGCACCGGGAAGTAACATTACATAACAACAAAGAGTAAATCTACAAGACTTTTCACGTTTTACTGATTCGAAGCTTTACTAAATAGTGATTGGAGAAAAAACTTCATCTTACATTATTATTAGAGTCATTTCCACTATGACCTTTAGTCAGAACTTTTCTGTAGCATACCGGGTTCGGCAAAATGCTAAAATCTCACTAATGTGCCTAACGCCACGAGGTTTGTGTCAACGTTCAGCATTTCCGGGTCAAAATTTAGTGGATCGCATATCTAGTCAATACCTATACAAATTACAAACATTATTTTATGCAAAGGTATTTGCTTTTGCATGAAAATACAATTAGTTAATAGGAAACAAAATACCATCCAAACCTGTGTACTTTCGGTAAATTATACGGCCACATTATTTATTCATGCAGAAAACACCGAGTCAAAGCTATAATACATCCCTAGTAGCACGCTAATGCCCAATTAAAGTTACGAAGCTGTTATATTAGTACTATTTTCTAGTGCTTTTCTGAATATGTCGCTAAGGGTGTCGAGTCCGAGGGGCTTGGTCTGTTTGGGGATGAGCAGGGGTTGTTTCCCGTCCCAGAGCGAGGGCGCCTGCAGGATGATCCAAACCGAGCCCACCAGATTCATCACCGTGAACACGAACAGAAAGATCCGGTCGATCACCACCGCCACGTAGCTCCAGTTCGCCGACTCCTGCAATCAAACAAGTTCTTTTGCTGAAGTGAGAAGTGGTTACATTGTGAGGCCTGAATGTCAATATTTAGTAGGAAAAAGTATCACCAAAAGTAGCACCACGTAGCTACAGTTCGCCGACTCCTGCAACATCAGTGAAAGTTTGGTGCAAAATGTAATCATTAAATATTGCGCCTGCTTGGAAACACTCTCTATGGGAGAAATACCAATATATAGAGATGGGATCGGTTCCACTGGACCCGGATGTAATCGGAACCAGTAATATCTTAGCATCGTACATTTATCTATAACATCATCCCTTCCGACTTCACTGCCCAAGATGTTGTCGATCGTTTACAGCAACTGAGCAAATTTTATCATTATAACTTTTCCTATCTGTATAGCCTAAAGACAATCATGAACAGGGCGTTAAAAACTCGGAATAACCCCTTGAATTCTAGCAGTTGGTAAAATTGCCACCTATGTAGTTTTTTATAACCTTTTTTTTACATCAGTGAGAAGCGTTTTGAATTTGTTGTCAAAAATAACAAAACTTCCTTTCAAAACTTTGATGATGAACTACCTTATCTTCTTCTTCCAAGTCCTTAAATCGTCGCGCAATGAATCCTATGTCGCAGACCAATTTAAGCAGTACTTTGGGATACACATGTTTGGCAGTGATAATGACGTCTTTGTGGGACTTATCCAGTCTAGCCGCTTTACACGCCTGTCGCAATTCCGCTACTGAGATATAATGGGGGCTGGGTGTTCTGTGGTGGGCAAATTTGGAACCCGGGACTTGTCCCGGCAATTTGGGCGACTTGTTTTTGGTTTGGGAACCGGCAGCAAATAGTTTGATTTTACTGTTGGATATAGATTCAGTGTCTTCGGTGGCGTCGTCAGGGATAGAAAGACATAAATACTGCGGCAGCCAAGTCAGAAAAACACGTTTCATCCATCGCGGCATTGCATGCGTGTCGCCTCGGCGGTGGTGCAAATTAAGTGTCACCACTGTGATGGCGACAGATGCTGTGACCAGCAACATCGTGAAGACCAGATATTGACCGATGAGAGGGATGACCTAAACAAAACTTTAGTTGCCCAGTTTTAGCCCTTTCTTTCATGATTTTTTTTAATCGCACTTTTAATCATAACAATCGACAATGAGAGGGCTTACGTATTTAAGCTATTAAAATGCAGTACCTAGGTAATTGTTTTTTTTAATTTTGAAGTTTCAACTCAACTAAGTCAGCTATATGTTGCAGTTGAAGATTTTACAAAGATGATGAAGGAAGAAAAAATGAGGGAATGTCTGAGGAATAAGTTTTAAAAATGTGCTTAGCATTGAGATTTACATAAAAATATTTAGTTTCATGTTATGCTTTAAAGTTAAATTAGCATGGATCAATTTTTCAAATGCATGTTGAGTTCGGTACTGCAGTCAAATCCACTACTACTCCCTGGGCCCTGTTGCATAAAACACTGATTACTGATTAATCAGTAAAATTTTACAATTACTGTTATTTTTGCGTTGCTTAAACACCATCAGTAATCAGTAATCAGTAATCAGTAAACTTTAATTTTGTCATCAGTAAATTTTTAGCAAAAATTTTACTGATTATTCCATCGGTAGTTTACTGATAAATCATCAATAAATTACCGCTGAAACATTAGTAAAATACTTATTAACCATCGGTACAACAGTAAAATATCATCAGTATCTTTACTGATGTTTCATCAGTAAAAAAGCGTTGCATAAATTACTGTTGGTTCATCAGTAAAAAAGAATCAGTAATCAGTGAATATATGGCGAAATAATCAGTAAAATATCAGGGTACGTTGCATAAAAGGCATCAGCGTTTACGGTTTACTAATTCATTTTGTAATTTTTATAGTTTAAATCCACTGATTAATCACTGATTATTTGCTCACTATTCTTTACTATCTCAAATTACTATTATACTTTATGGTTCATATAAAACTGTTTTTTTTCACGCTTTTGTTTGCAGTTTGTTATTTCTGGTTTTTAAGAAAAGGTGTTTTTTCAATGATGAATTCTCTTTACATTCATTGATGATGCTTTTCCATTTGTTTCGTTTTTCGTCGCGTGTTATAGTGTCAAAAAAGAACCAAATAAAACATTTTTGTCTTGGTTAATTAGCTCAAGTAGGACTAGCTTTTGATACTCGGTTAAAGTAGACGTGGTCATATTTATCTGAAATTAGATGAATAACTAAATTTTGAAACGTTACTTTTAATTGATAAAAAAGCACGTTTGGCGTTTTAAACTAATGTCAAATAAAGTCACTCAACGTCAAAAATAGTAGAATTTAAGAAAAACTAAGCTGAAAACACAAAACTATAATTGTCACAATTTTTGTAAAGTAACTATTCTAAAAAATGGAATATCTACAACAATCAAAATAAATATGAAAATTATTAATATGAACATTAACCAAAAAAAGTTACACTGATGCACCATCAGTAATATTGCTGATCATTAGCTGTTAGCATCAGTATTTTTATGCAACAAAAAATTTTTTACTGAAGCCTGATGCACGGTGAATAAGTAAAATTTCATCAGTGTTTCATCAGTGACACTGATGAAGCATCAGTAAAATACTGATGGCAGCCATCAGTAATTACTAGTGCAACCATCAGTGAAATTTTACCGATGGTTTGCCATAAGTAAAAGAAGTCTACGCAACGCAGAAATAGTTACTGATGATTCGTGGTAGAGATTACTGATGCCAGCCATCAGTAATCACTGATGCCTTAATGCAACAGGGCCCTGAAGCAGTTAACACTGTTTTAGAAGAAAGGCCAGAGAGTCACTTCCACGTGATTCGCACATGGAATAAGTATATTATTAATATTACTACAACACTCATAAAAATACTGGAAATATTCGGTGTTCGTTTGCCTTTTTTCTCTGTATACGTTCTATAATACCAAGAGTACATAATTGGGAAGAGTATGACAGTCTTTTCTTGATGCGCCTTGATTTTAAGGGGGTACCTCCCTCAGATCAAGACATGTCTTGATTCAAAGAGAGAGGACCTTCCCTTGAATCAGGGAGTTTCAGAGGAAGTACCCCCCTTGTTTCAGCACACTGCCAGCGTGAACTCTGTCGTGAGCTGGTAGTGCGCTAAAATAAGAGAGGTCACCCCTCTGAAATCAAGAAATCACCGATTTTGTGCTGGTAATGTGCTGAAACGAAGAGGGAGGCACCCTCCCCCCTGCAATTAACACACTTCTCTGATTTGAGGGGTTCCCCTCTAGAAATTAAGAGTCTTGATTTGAAGGGGGTACCCCCTGAAATCAAGGCGTAAAAGGGCTATTTCGACCGGAGCAGCGCTCCAGCCAATTTGCTAGAACAGGGAAGAGTGTTACACTATTCCCATCATGTGCTCTGGATTATACCTATCCCTAAGGTTACTTACTAGGGAGGTAGGTGGTATTAGATCGACCAGCACAAGAATGAAGACAGTGAGAGTGACGAGGATGGATATGGAGAATGTGATTTTGTTGCAGGGCAGGTAGAAGACAAAGGTTGGCAGAAGTGCGATAAGCATGGTGGGAACGACTAGGTTGACGGTATAAAACAGTGGTTTGCGGCGGAGATGGATGTAATAGATGATATCTACGTATTTATCCGCCCCACAACACCCGAAGTACACTTCCAAGTGACGTTTGCTTGTCAAGTTCATCAGATCCCACTCTGCGTTTCTGAAAATGCAAAGCGGCCATTACAACTGTACAGTAACAAAGTAGTACATTTACTTAATTCCGCCCTGTCGTTGCTTAAATTACAAACTACAACCGCATTTGAGTAATATGATATAATATTTATATCATTTATCATATCATTTTTATTGCACTTTACATCACTCACTTGAGACTATGACGGGCTATGAACAAACGGTACCACCACTATGCCCAGTATTATTTTTCTAGATACTAGCAGGTTGATACTACTAGGCACAGAATGGCATTTATTTCAGCCTACCCTATGTTTATTTATTTATTTCAAACCCAGCATAACATTTCATATGTAATATATGCTAAAATTATTTGCAGTAGCGTAGAATGACGACTAAAAAATTAATAGACAGGGCATAAATAATTACTATTTGTTAGTAGTCATACAAATTGCAAATAAAGAGCAAGAAAAACGTTACAGGACCTCGGCACCTTGTGTTAATGATCGAAATTATTTAGCCAAACCTAGTATTCGTTTTTTTGAGTCACATATAGATATTTATCAGTTCTTTGAGATCTTCTGCTTCAAAGGAAAAGGTAAGTTTGATATAATTTTCAAAAACTGTGCAATTACTGTTTATTAAATGTTTTAATGGAAGTCGTTCTTGATGATAAAACGGACACACTAATAAAATTGTATTTCATCTTCAACTTCAGATCAAAGACACAATGTACATAGGCGTTCAGCTGAGGAACTCAATGATCCACTCTTCTATCCCACCTCCCCCTCTTAATTTCTGAATCATGTAAACGAAGTCTCAATTTTGTTATTGCTTTTCTGTGGCACTGATTTTTTATAATGTCTAATAACTTTTTCATTTTAAAATCACATTTACAGTTTGTACATAAGTCTAAATTTGGGAGTTGCACGATTTTCCGGCTGCATTCTAACTGGAAAATTTTGACTTCAACAATATTGGGGAAGTCGATTGAATTTATGTATGATTTATGTAGGATACCAGTACTACGTATGTAGCACAGCGTAGCAATATTTTAACATTTTTTTATAATCATTTCTTATGAATGTATTCCACGTCGAATCTAGAAACACCTTTGTGAAGTGGACGTAGTTATGCAAAAAACGGTCATATGACTGCAGTTATTCAATTTCTAAAACATTAAATGTAAATGTATAAATGTATAAATGTGAACTATAATAAAATGTTTCTGAAATTTCTGAAATTCCATCTGATGGAAGTAAATAATCTGTATTTGAATCATCACAACATACCAAACCATCTTAGGTAAAAGCTGACACTATTTTACCATCATCTAAACTGACATAGAGTTCTGCCACTAGCAAAATTTCCCGGTCGGGCCCGGGCCAGGCCGACTAGAGCGCTTCCGGGCCCGGCCCGGGGCCCGCGGCCCGCTACAGGCCCGGCGAGCCGTTGCGGGCCCATCGGCCCGGGGCCCGCGGGTCGGCCCGGAGCAGGCCCGGAGCCCGCGGGCTGGCCCGGCACAGACTTTATCAAGTGAGTAAATAAATGCATTGTGTGTGCGTCTGAGTGTAGTATAAGTGTTGTAAACGGCCGGACTGGCGCTGTGCGAGGTTTACATTTCCACGATGAGAAATAGTCTCTTTATATTCAAAATTCGCACAAACAACGCGCGCACATCAAAATCGCAGTTTGGCAATGTTTATTTCATCATTTTAGCGCTTCTATTTTGTGTAGAGATCACGTGAGGCACTGGCTTTGCATTGCCTTTGCTGATGAAATAGTTCCACGTGGCAGCAAGCCAAGCCAGGAGCTAAAGTTTCTTCATTATGTTTGCAGAAATTATAAGATCTGTTCTTTAAATTCTAAAGTTACACATTGCCAAATTGTTGGGAAATTACACACACAGTAGGGTTTCGATATTTGTCGCTGGAAAGTTGAGAGAGGAACTCCGACAGTTTTCTAAATTGACTTCGTTGTAACTTTCGCTCTCTTTGGTGTAGACCCTAGGCTTGTCCGACGAGTACGGTCGGTTTTTCCCCGTTCTCCCTCTGCTCACCAAATTTCACAGGATGGGTACGTTTCGCGTGTAAAACGTAGGGATTGACTTAGAGGCGCTTGGCGCATTTAAATTTCGCGAGTTCTCTCCCCACTATGTTTTGTCTCTAGACTTTGCCCACTGCCCTGTTTTTGATAATTCGTTGCTTTTCCGTGTCAGTAATTTGCTCAACTTAATGCTGTTGTTCTAGGCGCAGATTTTATAAGACCTAGTTACTTAGTTGCCGGTCGTAGTCAGGCCGTGTAGGCTTTGCGGTTTCGCCATCCGCCTGTGGCGAAACGGACCTGTCAATTGAGTGATTTTCAGGCGACTGGCTTGTAAAGGCCTAGCTCGAAGCTGGGTGTTATTCGCTGAACTGGGATACTTAGGCGACGGTCAAAATCTTTATTAGCGCTCTGCGCATTTCTCAGTACGTCCAGTAGTCCCCCGGTTCAGGGTTTAACATAAGTGCCTGCGAACTTGTAAAAATCAATGTATATGCAATGCAGTCATTGTTCATACGTTGCTGAAGCTCGAGACGGCCCTGGGCTTGTAGATTTCTAGGCCCGGCGGGCCGCGCATGGCCCGGGGCCCGGGGCCCGCTACAGCCTGGCGGGCCGCGCACGGCCCGGAGCCCGGAATTTTACGGGCTGGGCCCCGGGCCGGGCCCATTTCTAAAAAATCTCGCCGTGCCCGGCCCGCGGCCCGCGGCCCGCTGCAGGCCCGGGCAGAACTCTAGACTGACAAAACTGAAGCGGCAGTATTTACACAGGAAGGGCTAGCAGGCAGTCATATTATGATTTATCAGCCTACAGTTTCAAGTAAATACAGTAAGTTTGAGTGACACCATTAAATAACATGCTTTATGAAAAGGCCCCAAGCGTTATGTTGCCCAATCAAGCTGTGTTAAGGTTGTGTTCACCTGTAGTAGTATGTCAAGTCCATCCCATTCATTAGAAAACCGACGTCTCTCATGTCTCCGTTTTCATCGGGCTCGCTGATTGTCTCGACTTCATTTTCAGGCATTTGGAGCATGTCCAGCACGTATGCTATAACCAAATTTAGCAATAACTCAGTTATTTTAAAATTTTGCACGTAGTGTATGCCTCAAAATAAAATAGCTCGAGAACAGAATAACCTGATGCTGCCCTCAGGGACCGCGTATATACTATATTTGGAATCTCGAATTCCTACGTTAGTCTGGGTAGGTCAAATTTCTAGTGTTAATTAACACTAGAAGGGCAGGTACCTACCTCGCTCTGACTGCTCTGCCAAACATTGCGGAACTAATAATTGGCAGACGTTTCAATCAGCTGCCAACACGCAATGCAAAATATAAGTGTGACTCGTACCATCACCACTCTGATCTGCAAACCAGATGCTCAGCAGATGCACATGCACACTACCATTTGAGCCAACTGGGCTACGAGTACTATTGAATTTCACATAGGTAGCTAATGAATACACTTTGAATGCAGCAACAAGCGATGTTCGAAAAAATATGTCCTGCCAGCGTGTACAAGTATGGAGTTTTCCGTTGACAATTAATAAAAATGAAATGAATTGCTTGACTTAAATAAACATTATGCAATATCTTCCATTTACCTATCCTACCACACGGTTATGGTTTAAATCAGTTCGTGATTTGTCATCAACAATTGAAGAACTTACAGGAGACGAAGTTAACGTTGTTGTACCAGTGGAGTGGTCTCGTAGTGTAGTGGTTAGCAATCAGGATTTCGAATTCTGTTATCCGAGTTCAAATCTCGGTGAGAGTTACTTTTTTTTAAAAAGTTTCATAAGATTTTTTGACTCAAGCTTGGTTTTAAATTTTAAAACGTGTTCATAAGTCACCACTTTTTTGCGATTTGAAAGACTTTGGAGCTACTCAGCAGAGAATGTGTAAAGAAATTGGGATTTAAAAATATTTTATCCACAAAATATGGCCGCGTTTTATATTTTCTTTGGAATATTGACACTCTGGACTCACATTGTAACCACTTCTTACTCAGCAGAAGAGATTGTCTGGGACTGGGTTAAAGTTTATTTGTCACTTGTATGTCATTGTTTATTAGTTTAAATTTCATTTTCCCTGATTTTCTTGCTTTATTTCTGAAAAAATTTGTATTTAGCTTCTATACGACCTGGGTGTTTGTGTGTTATAAATGAGAAACAGGGCCTACAAGACTTGATGCGCGGTGGCGTAGTGGTTAGCACTCTCGTCGTCGACACGACCGGCCCCCGTTCAATTACAGTGGTCGCTATCTATTCTCTAGTTTTGCTTCAGGCTTTTGGTATCCTCTTTCTTTCAACACGCAAGGGAGCGTTAGTCCGAGTTTTCTCAACAATACAATTAGTAAGGTGTGGGATAATTAAACCCGTCGATACGCTTTGATAAGGCAAACAAGGCATTTTATTGTGTAGACTGCCAGTATTATTGAATATTCGATACGGGAATTGTTACTTCAGGAATAATAGGTTACAAAATAAATCAGAACAAGTAGGTACCTAAATTAATCTCTCGGGTATCTTTGTTTATCAGAACTCTATAGGTTATGAGTTACAATCAGTGACGTAGCAACCAACTGGTCTGCAGCTTAAGAATACCACAACATTTTTAAAACGGGACACAAGGCAACAAGTCGATTTGAACTATGTTCTAAATTCAGTCTCGGCTTTACAACGACTATGACTTAGCTACATACATTCGTGATTGCAATGTCTTAGAGGTGGAGCTGAGCTTTAAGGGTATAATTTATGTAGTTAGTTGGAAACGTAAAACGCAGTTTTTTTACGTATAAACCGTAAATTTTTTGTTACGCTAATTTACGCACGTCTCAGGCTAAGTTTTTGATGTAAAATTGTAGCGAAGATATTAGACTAACCTCATCCTATATACTCGTATCAAAAAGTACTAACTTGTACTAATATTGACTTTTAAATGCATCTGCTAATGCACGAAGTATATATTATTACCCGTCCGTTTTTTTGTATACTGGGAGTGATGTGGGATGTTTGACGAATGTTAATTATGATCTACATCAAAAGCAGCAGAAAATGACAATGTAACTAAGTGTAAATACAAGACTAAAGTTACACTATCGACCAATTACATTAATTTGTGTATTTTCTGAAAATATGCCTGGAAAGAACTGTTGGTTTTGAAATATTTCCGGGATTTTAGTTAATGAACATGTCAATTTATAAAATTTTATCCTGGATGCACCCGGATAACTTTGAACGTGTCAAACTGATGCTGTTAGTTTTTTTAAATGATAAAAAGTGCATCACCTAAAGTTATTGCTTTTATCGTTGTGTATTTTATCTCCTTTACTGATTGTTAGCCAAATTGTATTAATAGGTTAATTCAATCTGTAATTTTGAATATGAACAAAAAGTATCTATTTACCTAATGTTTTTATTAATTTTTGGCATTATCATTGTAAAAACAAACTGATCAGCAGGTGCTACATAAGTTCAGCATAAAACAGCTTATCACCATAAAGCCCGGTTCATACTTGTCCTTAAGGACACAGGGACAGGGATAAGGACAAAATTTGGCTAGCTTCTGTGATGATTTGACACAAGCGTTTCGGCTAAAATTTTGCACACGATCTGCAAGTGACCCCAGCAGTACTCATGCGAAAAGTTGGCTTATTTGGCCAGGCAGTTTTCTTGGAATCGCTTAAGGACAAAACGATAGAGACAAGGATAAGGACGAGTATGAACCGGGCTTAATAGTCACAGATTTTACTAACTTAGTATTCACAATTTTTGATAATTTATCTACACAGCTGCAATCATTTTTTCTCCATTTTCAAAGCAATCTTTTCGGAACGCAAAAATAGCAATCACTTTGCTGTTTAGCAACAAATCCACAATGCCTGGGTTTTTACAGTTTTTTACAGATGTTTCCTTTCTAAGGTTTATTGTTTTGATTGAAACTAAGTCACAAGTCACAACTATTGGCTATTGAATTGTTTTAACTATTGACTATGATGTCGATAATCACAATCAAGTTTCAGGATATTATTTCGTTTTCCGGACTAAACGAGTTAGACCCTGGAAAATAATGGACCCTAAATTCCCCCATTTACTTACCTAAATATATTGTCTTCTAAGTGACATTACTACAGTATTTTATCGTGATACTAGCTTATAATTAAGTTCCCAAAGGACCTTTTCTTCTTCGTTGTTGTTGCTGTTGTTATTGAAATATCTTCGTAATTTGCCCGTACTGACTGATATCGAAAGCATCTCTTCAGGTAGTCACTGTTTAAACATAAGCATGACGAGATGCCCAAATACTCCTTGTGATGAAGTGTAGTTTCTACAGACATACTGTAGTTTATAATTTCCCACTGTTATCAATATGTGACTAAGTGTTAATGGATTCGTTTCCTTGTTGTTGTTGCTGATGTTGTAACAAATGCACCTGACTATTCCCAAGATTGGTTGTTACCGAAATCCCAAGATTAAGTTTTGCCGGCATTGTTTGGACATGAGTAATTATTTAATTAGACTCTTTGTATTAAATCAACATTTGGTGATACCGCTAATAAGTTCGTCAGAAGTATTAGTAAATTTCATATCAAATTTTATTGTTTTTTCTTTTTCCTCATTGAAGCTCGGTTCATACTCGTCCTTGTCCTTCCAGATGGTATGTTAAAAATTAGCCGAGCCACTTTTGTCAATTTTTCACTGCACTGACGGAAATTTGTTCTTGTCCTTGTTGCTGTGTTTTTAAGGACAAGTATGAACCGGGCTTTAGCTGAAATCAGGGAGGGGTTAATGTGTAATAAAGTCTGTGACACACGAAAATGAAGCTATAAGCCAAGGTCATTGTTGGCAAAACTGTCAACTTCTTTTGTGGAAGATGACGTCGATGTAGTTTTGGCTTCAGATAAAGTAGTGGTCAGGTGTGGAAAGTCAATGTCGATTTTCTTCAAATTAGTCAGTCCGGTTGGATTCGTTGGTAGAGTGCTGTATATATTAGTGAGCATCTGGTGTCGGAATAGAATGTTGGTGGTTGATTTTACGTCCATAACTTGAATTCACTGCGATTCTGGGATTTTTTAGGTTCTGTTTCTGAACAGAGAGGTACTTCCTTTTATAGTGTTTAGTAACACCACATATTTGACCTACCCAGATTAACGTAAGTATCTGAAATTCTAAATATAGTATAATATACACCCTTGATAAAACCACGTTGAAAAAATGTCGTGTTAAAGGCTTACCATCGTGACTCCAGCCTCCGAACTTCATTTGACAAAACTGCTCATCAAATGGAAAATATTTTATATCGATCTGAAATAATATTGTGAAAACATCAAAGGGTCTTGAATTTCAATTGAAAGAATTTATTAAAATGTTAGGTAGTCAATATTTAGTAGACTCTTTGCGATCAATACTTTTTAGTTTTTATTTTTTCCTGACGATGTCAGAGTAAACTTGTCTAAAAATTTCACATTATTTTCATATATTCATTGTTTTTACGGTGAAACAAAAATATTTTTCTTAAGAACTAGTGAATTTTTTAAGAACTGTCGTAATTGCTCCATACCTCGCAGAATGACTTATAAATGGCGGGTGGTTTCCAGACGACAGTCCCATTGTAGAACACCATTGCGTCCGCCATTATGGTCACGTGAGGATCACCCGCTGCACTAAAACATACTGATACATTGAACAGAAGCAGTGTTCAAAATTGGGACAACTTCGTACTTTGCATGTAAATTTTGAACATGTTAAAAGTGAGTAATTCGAACCTCCTACAACTTCTGTTATAAATGAGAATTAGGGCCTATGAGACTCGGGGGCTGTGGTGTAGTGGTTAGCATGCTTGACTTCGAAGCAGGCGGCCCGGGTTCGATTCCCGGCGCCCCCATTTCTTTCATTCTTTCTAAATTGGGGCCTCTTCTTTCTTTCAACACTTCTACTACTGTAATTGTACTTAGCTACGTGTCGGACTGTATGATTATTGAAATTAATGAGTTTGAGTTTTATCGCGTTTTATCCAGTTATACGTATATAGCTTTGTCTATATAATGGGAAGTAGGACGCAAATTGAGGAAGAAAATGAAGAAAATTATACTACTATAGAAGACTGGGATTACAACTGCACTACTGTATTACAGGAAAAAGACCGTTACTGTTGCGATAATTAGGCTTCTCTATTGATAGCATAAACAATAGACTATAGAAGATAGCAATTTAGTTTCCTGGTTTACGTTACTTCCTTGAGCAAAAAGAGATTCAGCTTATAATTGCTCCCGCCAGTTAGTAGACCACAGCTACCTCTACAGACAATTGCAATGTCTTGATTTTACTCAAGAGAACTGTTCACTTTTTTGCAGTTCCACTAATATGTAACTCTCACTTGTTGTACAGCACAATGTCTGGTATCCAAATCATGGTGCTGGGAACGTGCAGTTTGTAGATGCCGTTGTATTTGGCGGGATCCCACTGCAGGCCTGGGTCGGTCCATTGCATGTCGAGCCACAGATTCGTTGTTAACATTTGACTCTTTTCATCCTAAATATTTTAAAAAATATGTAAATACCTACATCAAGGGTCCTGTTGCTGAGTTCTACAAGTCCTATGACCTATATTTTTGCATAAAACGTGAGTGAAAAATTAAATGTCCGATTGCTCACAAATGACATAAGAAAATATTAGGCATGGGCACGTGTAAACGTATAAACGATCGCATTTACAAATTAGAAAACGCGTTTAGATGTTTAAACGCGTTTTTGGGGTGTAAACGTTTTCTTACCGTTTAAACGTTTAAACGTAACGCGTTGAAACGTTTAAACGTTTAAACAGTTTAATAAGTAAGCGTTTAAACAAACGGTACCAAAAGTGGACTCAAAAAAATACACGTGAAATATACTGGCTATGCACCCTGTCCAGAAGCGTTAAACGCAATTAAAACAATTAATTTCAAAACAAATATTTAGTTCTCTAGAAACAACAAAAATTACCAATTGGTTAATGGTAACGAACTTCTGTATTATAAAAGAACGAAGGTTTGTACAAAAGCACCAACGTATGTCTTAAGGACAAAGCTTTGTCTAAAAAAACGAAGGTTTTTTGCTATTTTGCTATTTTTGGTCCCGATGTCTGGAAGCGAGTCTTATGAGTCGGTGCCCGAAACTGAACGATGGAGTAATGACAGCAATGACACAGCCTTCGAAACAGTGGTCAAACGTAGGTTGAATAATCAGTTTTATGACTTTTCTTCTAAATTATTCTGCATTAGTCAAAAGTTTGTTTACCAGTAACGAATAGGTAACTTTTTTGCAATTGACTGTATCTCATATTACATTAGTTCATTTGTCCATTTTAGCATTCCATCATCATACATTGTGTCGTTAAGGGGGTAGTGTCGCGAAAGCAGTCGATTTTGCGTAACTATAAAACATTTTCAGAAAGAGATACGACATCGTTCTTTATATATTTTGAAAATATATGTTGAGGCAAGTATTTTCGCAATGTTTCATTAAAATTGATGCAGTATACTGTTTGCAGTGAGGTTGCAAAGTCGGAAAAATGACGTTTTAAAAACCTATTCACATTCGATTTTTTCGTCACAATTATCAACTTATTTGTTTAGTTTGTTTACATAGACTAAAAGAACATATGTTGTAGTTTATGCACACAAAATTTAGTGCAAATTGCTAGAGTGGTTGTGGAGTAATACCTATTTGAACTGTAAAACAGTGCGTAAACAGTGAAGTACTCACAGCAATAATGATAAATTGTGAAAGATTTAGACGCTTATTTTAAAATCAAAAGAAAAACGAACCTTCATTTTTCTTTTTTCTTATTTGTGGCAAAAAACCGTGCGTCGACACGTTATGTGTGCTTCACAAGCTGGCCAATCTGATATCTGGCTGAATTTTTTGAATTTTCATGTCCTTATTGTGTGATGTCTGGCTTACAATCGGTGATTGGTTCAAGATACTGGTAGATATTGGTAGTCTACTGTCTGGCAGTACTTATTTAACACAGTATAGCATTGGACTAGTTTCTCAGTGAACGTACAAGTTCAAAGCAAAAAGATCTCTTTTTGCAACCTATGAGCAAAACTGCTTTGGCGACACTACCACCTTAAGTGAACTCACGTACCAAATCAATAATCCTAATCAATGAGGCTCCGAATTTCACGAACACGACTTCGCTCTCTTTTTCCACGGGTCGCACGTCTTTGAGGTAGAAATATAGAATATCTTCATACAGCTGGTCGACTTCTTTGTTGGCAAGCGCTTAAAAGCACAATTAACTTTTATTTGCAGTTTATTTTTTCTTTTTTTAGTTCATTTACTAGTTTAACTTATACACAACTTATAAACGAGTTCTGAAACGAGTTAAAAATTGTCCAAAAGTGAATAAAATTTCGGTTTACCCTGAAACTAGTTTATTTGTTCTTACTTCTATCCTTGACCACAATTTTTAATTGGCCCATATTCAAAAATTAAGTCTACAGTAATTTCTAATTTACCAATTTATTGCACTTGCACTATCTCAGAGCATCGAAACCTATCGGGCTGATGCTTCACAACTTGACTTAGTTCATGAGGATACCTTAGGTACTATCCCACTACTACAATCTAACTTGACTTATCATTCGGCTATATGATGCTTAGTTAGGTAACAGCAAATTAGCTTGCGTTTAGTTTATAATTGTACAAATATTCAAATCTTTTGATAATTTAAAAGCAAGTTGTAGATTAAGTTATTACTACTAAACTTATCTACTTACAGCTACCTAAACTCGTTCTATCGTCTACTGTTAGCACATCTAATGGACAATCCATTTTTCCTTCCGACTAAAATTCGATAAATAAATGGGCCTTTAGGCAGTTATGGCAATGTGTAGGCAATAAACCTAATAAATCCTATCTTAAGATATATAAGCCTGAAAATACTCAGATTAGTAATTATTACGGTGTGTGCAGATTTTTTTATCATCTAAATAAGCAAATTGACATTGACATCAATAACAGATGTTGACAGCTTGAACTTGTTTTTCTCAAAAGTCTCATTAAATATCCTTGAGATTTGTGCTTGTCCCTAACGGTTGGTTTTTGTCCATACATTGTATTCGTTCGTGCTTCTAGACAATTCGTTTTATTTTCCATGTCCCTTTCCTAAATATTATTTTTTGTTCTTATATCACTAAAGACAGTTCTTAGGCGGACATGTGTCTTTAGCAAAGTATAAAGTTCCTTTCCAGAGTATATACTTTGTACCCTGAGCAAATTAGATAGTGGAATTGAACCACTTTTGCACGTAAAGTCGAGATTAGTCAAGTCTCGGTATTGAAGACTTTCTATAAGAATTCACGTTCACCGTAATCACAAAATCGTGTCTATAATTTACATTTATCATTTAAGCAGTCATTTACCTGTGGGTGGTATAAACAAGGAAATGTAAATTGTCAGTAGAAACAGGCTCATTTTCAAACTTTGCAGAAAAGAGCCAAAAACTTCAAAGAGGTGGTAACAAGAATTTGTGAGTTGAGTTGTTGAAATTGCTGGGCGAGAAAACAAGGTTTTGCACAATCGAAAAAATATAAATGCATCGGTTTAGATTTATAGCCAACAGTTGACGCCCATATGGCAATGAATAAGGCTGCCAAAAACGCAACCACTTTTCAGCAATTATCAAAACACACTAACTAGCGCAATTGTGATTTTTAAGACTTTTGCTGCATTTCACAATGTCAAATGTTACACAAGCACGTTTAGCACAAGACAAAACTCCTCTGTAAGGTTTATTTGCTGAAACGTAACAAGTTAAACGTTGAACCGCGAATAATTTCTGGATACGATATATGGTAGACAAAACAATATAAAACAGTATTTCTAACTTAAATAGCCCTCTCTTAGAAGGCTACACACATATTTACACTCCTACAACTCCACAATCTTGACTTTTATTTTATGTTGAGTGTTGACACATTTTTGATAAATAAGTTAAAAATCATGTGAGTTTTTAATGAATACACAATTTAATTTCAATATGAAACAACCAGGTATGTACTGTCAATAGTTACCATTGTAAGACTTGTAGCTTGGTTGTATTTTTTAGCAGTTCTCTTGTACTTTTGTGTGTTATACGTGCCTTGACTGGTTTTTAGCACAACTAAAGAATGTGACTGGCTATGGTTATAATGAACCAGTTTTATGTGTCGACTTTTGTTAGGTGTACACCCAAAAATGTAATGGCCGGGCCGGGACTCACAAATTATGTTCTTAACTTTAGACTTAATCGAATGAAATATAGAATCGTAAAAAACAAAAAACAATTAATGTATATGTTGACGTGATATTTTGTTAATTTGGCGGCTGAATCGACCTACAGCTAAAAACTGAGCTGACGCTTACAGTACCGACCAAAATTACTTGCTACAGAATTCGGAGTCACAGCGGAATAAGAGTCACTTGACCAGAGTCAGAGTATAGAGTTGTGAATACTTTGACTCCGACCGAAGTCAAGTGACGCTGACCGCTGAGTCAGAACTCCGGAGTTTGTAGCACGTAATTTTGGTGGGTATTGTAGTCCTAAGCCTAAAAAAACAATAGCAACTTGACTAAATGTTTTTTAAGATTTTTTGAAATGCTTCTTTTCTATTTTCAAAACTCATATTATATAGGGGTTTAAGGGGGGTACCCAGTATCCACCCACGCCCTTCTGACAACAGGCATCCCCCCTCAACCGCCGATAGCCCACCCAATGTCATGGGTAAAAAAGTGCACCAAACTTTAGTAAAAAATCGAAAAATCACCAAAATTTACTGGCTGCGGCCAAAAAGTGCCCAAAAAATAAGTTAAAAATAAATGTTTTTGTCTGTCGCCGGGGAAAAACAAAACCAAGAAGACCACCGTGCATCTCTGCTAAACACGGTGGTTTCAGACATCTACATAAACAATGAAAGTAACAGTTAGGGCTGTAACATAAGTACTAAGGGGCAGTATAGTTTTCTAATGATTTTCTAAAAATATCGCTCTGGGTGTCGAGTCCGAGGGGTTTGGTCTGTTTGGGGATGAGCAGGGGTTGTTTCCCGTCCCAGAGCGAGGGCGCCTGCAGGATGATCCAGACCGAGCCCACCAGATTCATCACCGTGAACACGAACAGAAAGATCCGGTCGATCACCACCGCCACGTAGCTCCAGTTCGCCGACTCCTGCAATCACACAAGTTCTTTTGTTGAGTGAGAAGTGGTTACATTGTGAGGCCTGAATGTCAATATTTAGTGGGAAAAGTTTCATCAAGAGTGCATAACAGTGTCTCACTCTTATAGAAGAAGAGTAAAACACTCTGCTGCTTGTCTGTGACATAGCGCAGGTAGATGAGCTTGTCGAAATAGGCTTACAGAATGAAACTTATTATTACTTACTGATCTATGTAAATTGCTTGCATTTTTGCAACGCAGCATACATAAGGTTTGTATGCAATAATTACATTTATAAATCCAAATTTCATCAAAAGTATGTTAAGGAACTCGTTATGTATGCACTACAAAAGTACAGTACACCGCAGAATAAACAAAAAGGTGAGCGTCTTCGAACCAGCAGATAACTGAATTAACCTGCTCTTCATCCTCGAGATCTTTAAATCGTTTTGCAATGAATCCAATATCACAAATAAGTTTCTGCAGAATTTCAGGTTGTTTTTGTTTTTTGGATTTCCTATGTCCAACGTATGGCGTTCTTTCCGCTGCAGAAATATAGTGTGGGCTTGGTCGTCGATGATATGCAAATTTTGATCCAGAGACTTGGCCATAAAGCCGATTCAGTCGGTTTCGCGATGCGCTCATAGAAAAAAGTTTATTAATTTTGTAATTTGAGCCTGGAGCATTCCTTAATTCATCTTCAATGCTTTCAGTCGGAATTGAAAGAAACAAATAGGGCGGGAGCAGTTTCAAGAAAACCAGTTTCATCCACCGCGGCATGGCGTGGGTGTCCGCGCGACGATGGTGGAAGTTGAGTGTCACCACTGTGATGGCGACAGAGGCGGTGACCAGCAGCATCGTGAACAACAAGTATTTGCCAATCAATGGGATGACCTGAAATAGTTCAATACCAACTAGAAATACTTGCTACTGACTCCGGAGCCAGATCGGAAGCGGTGTTCCTTGATTATACTATATACTTTGACTCCGGAATCAAGCGACTGCGAGTCCGCTTTTAGTTAAAACTTTAGTCTCGAAACATGCATACAGGTCAATATGCTTAGGCTTTTCTACCATTGTATATCTAGTGTGAAGTAAGATAGGGCCCCCTTAGTGTTCTTGAAGGGATTTACGACAGCTCATCATCGGCCCAGTAGCTCAACGGTAGAGCGCTGGTCTGCAGATCCAGAGATGGGTGGTTCGATTCCCCCGTGCGTCATTCTGATGATGATGCTGTCGTTCTTTCGGTAAGAGTCCCTCCTCCCTTTCTTGACACTAGATTGTTCATACTACTAATCACGACTACATAATAGACAATAGTGTCTCACTCTATAAAAGACAAGTGGGACAGTTTTTTGACTGCCTGCGTTTTAGCGCAGACAGTTGCGCTGGTCGTCTAGGATTTATCTATTTATATTTTGTTAAAAAGTTAGGTGGCCAATAAGCGCGTAGCTCACTTTGCTATATAATAGCTTATCCGCTGATAAATGATAAGAAACTTATATAATGTTAATAACTCATTACTAACTTATAGTTAGGTTGTTAAACCATCTCAGAAAGTTTGCAAATACTTCGGGGAAGTTCTGGCAAAGTTATGTATGTAATCAACGTTATTCTGCTGTATCAGTTACCTTATGCCTAGAACATACCACAACGTAGTACCTAGAACACAAGTTTACCAATGAAGTAGCTGGTATTAAATCCACAAGTACAAGGATGAAAACAGTCAGCGTGACGAGGATGGAAATGGAGAATGTGATTTTGTTGCAGGGCAGGTAGAAGACGAAGGTGGGTAGAAGTGCGATTAGCATGGTGGGAACCACCAGGTTTACGGTGTAGAAAAGCGGCTTCCGTCTGAGATGGAGGTAGTAGGTAATGTCCACGTACTTATCCGCCCCACAGCAGCCGAAGTACACCTCCAGGTGACGCTTGCTCGTCAAGTTCATCAGGTTCCATTGTGCATTTCTAAAGACAAACAGTTAAATATGATTTACTGTCATCAAAGCATGGGAGATTCTTACTGAAAAAAAGACAGTATCAGCATCGGAATGACGCAAAAGGGATTTAAACCACCCATCTCTGGATCTGCAGACCAGAGTTCTAATCATTTGAGCCAATGCTGATCAATCGTAAATCCCATTCAACACTCTGACGAGCCAGTCTTACTTCGTTTCGTATAGAGAAGGAACTATTCTCATGAAACTTGCACACCAGTGTAAAAGTAGTAGACAAATGTTTGCTAGTGCACATAAAAATCCCTGTAACGTTTAAGCAAAGCTAAATATGGCCGGCCTGTTAAAAAATTCATGCATGGCTTCAGAGATAATACCATGAGCAGAACAATTTTAATCCAACAATTCTTTAACAATTGACCAGAGAACAGAAATTAGTTTGTTCTGACCTGTAGTAGTAAGTCAAGTCCATTCCATTCATAAGAAACCCGACATCTCGCAAATCACCGTTTTCGTCCGGTTCGATGATGGTTTGCACTTCGTTTTCCGGCATTTGTAACATGTCCATAACGTATGCTGTAAAAATAATTTTTTCATTAAGGATAGGATCATTCACAAATAATTTCAGCTAAGGTTAAAAGGGATGAGTGAGTAGCAATATTGGGGTAATTTTGATGAACCACAAAAGAATTGCATAATACATTTTTCAATCAGGTATTTAGCTAAGAAAAGCACATACATAAAGTAACTATTATTTGTCTTCTTAGGGCCTTTTCACAAATTATATTAACTGGATTAGATTAACTGGATTAACTTCAGTAACTAAGAATTAGTTTGATGAAAGTTTATGAAACTTTGCATAATAACTAAACGATGTCATCTCCATCTGCTTGCAAAATTTTATACATTTACGTTAATCCTATGTTGAGTTATGAAGTTAATCTATTTAATCAAATCCAGTTAATATAATTTGTGAAAAGGCCCTTAGAAATAGTTAAGAGTTTTTCTTAACTGTTCAGATTTTACGTTGTTTATGTTTTTTCCGTTGCCATACGTATATACACCAAGGATGTTTTTACCATCATGGCTCCAACCGCCAAACTTCATGTAACAAAATTGTTCATCAAATGGGTAGTAACGAATGTCGATCTGAAAAAATATCATAGAATGTAGTTTATGTTTGACGTCAGACGACTTTTTAGGGTTGATTAAGCTGTGAAATTCCATATTTGTCTTTTGCGGAGCATTAGTCTTTCTGGAACCTACGACGAAGGTTAATCAAGGATCTTTGTAATTTATGAGAGCTGTTACCTCAACTGCACACATAAATTTTTGTTCCTTCTAGAGAAGGAATTATTGTGTTGAAATTAATTGCTCACAGCGTTTAACGCTGCTGAGCAGGCCGCATAGCCAGTATGTTTTGCGTGTATTTTCAGCTTGGGAGCTGCCTGCTGATTTTTGTCTGCGTATATGCATGAAAATCATAATAGTGTACTTTTTCAAAATCGGCACCGTAATGTTTCACCAGCAGTATATAAGAGTGATTGGAAAACACTGTTTATCGCTTCTTAGAGCTGATTTGGTCAGCACAGATCAAAGCGTAACTTATGAGCCAAACGGCTTGATGCAGCGGGATGCTTGACATCCTGCAGCACTGTTTTTGTACGTGCTACGTAGATAGATTAGATAGGAATAAGTAGAGAGTAAGATACGCACTACGCAGTGTAGGTTAGGCCCGGTTCACACAAACGTACTTTTTACTTTATACTATTTACTTTATACTTTTTACTTTAGCAAAAGTGTTTACACAGGCTTTGGCGCACTTGTATGTCAAAAAGCAAATCTAGCCAATAAAAATGAAAATGAATAGGCGGAGCTTCTGTTAAAGCATTCTGATTGGCTAGATTGCAAAAGTAAAAAGTACGTTCTGTATGAACCGAATTTTTTACTTTTGGCCCAAAAGTAAAAAGTAAAAAGTAAAAAGTAAAAAGTAAAAAGTAAAAAGTAAAAAGTAAAATGTAAAAAGTAAAAAGTAAAAAGTAAAAAGTAACAAGCACTTTTGTTCACGAGCCTACATTTTTTGACACGCTGACTGTCAGTATTATTTTACCGTTTCGGTAAAATATAGCGCGGCAAACAGTAAATTTTTAAAACCAGTGCAATACACTATCCATGCAAAGCCTACTGCCCTATAACAATACAGTATCCATGCTAATGGATCCTAACCAGCATCTAATACTGTGCAAGTCCACTGTAGTGCTGGCAGAATTTGAACACCGTTGCTGCGCTGAAACTTGAGTAATGGGTCGAATTTTTTTGATCCGACTCGACCTGACGCTGATACGACTGACGACGAGAAGAGAAGCTGATTTATGCATACTTCTTGACCCGTTTTTGTTATCTTGATTTTTACGTGTCAGTTTTTTTACTTCATTAAGTGATTTAATAGGTGTAAAAACATTTACTGGAAACTTTGATCCTGTCGTTACCTACGTATTTTATACCGCTGCGACGTTTGTTGTTGTTTCTTTCGCAACTAACAAACTTTGACACAAACTTTGACATCGCTTTCTTTTAATATGCCAAGCCTCTATCAATCACTAAGTTACCAACACACATGTAAACACATACGCGTGCGCATGGTGACAAAACACATACACGCACGCACACACACAACGCATGCACGTCATGGTCAGCCGCTGTATGTCAGATATTGCTGCTGCCTTCAGTTCGATGCACTGAAACTAAGCATGATTTACATGCAATTTTGGTTTCAGTGCATTGACTGAATCAAGTATGCACGGCCGCTGAGGCGGCCGAGCAAAAAGTAAAAAGTACGTCTGTGTGAAGCGGGCCTTCCAGTATGTATGTAAGTATATAATAGAATCAATTCATTCAATCTTGAAAGGTAGACACAGGGGAAGGAACCTTGCCCCTTTTGGGGTCTACTTGTTAACAATGTTTTTACAAAATGTTATATTACAGGTAAAACTTGTTCCTATTTGTTCTTAATTTGCAAGGACAAATTTCGGTCACCTGCAAGTGAGAATTGCTAAAAGTTTTAGCCAAATTTTGGTAAAAAATTTGTCCAATTTTTTCTAATTTTTGCAGTGTGTAAAATTGCACGACAGTGAGTTTGCACATTTGTCACGCACCTCGCAGAATGACTTATAAATGGCGGGTGGTCTCCAAACAACAGTTCCATTGTAGTATACCATTGCGTCTGCCATTATGGTCACGTGAGGATCACCCGCTGCACTAAAACAGCACAATGTGAATCAATTTTTTAAAAGTCATATTCTTTCTTTACTGATGTTTTTGGCGATAGTTGCTGTTTGAGAGACTTTGGAGCTACTCAGCAGAAAATGTGTGCGGAAATTGGGATTAAAAAATCATTTTATCCACAAATTATGGCCGCGTTTAATATTTTTTCTGAAATATTGACACTCAGACCTCACAATGTAACCACTTCTCACTCAGCAGCAGAGCTTGATAATTACAACAAGCGACGCTGTATGAATTCTTGAGTGTGTTTTTACAGGGTCTCTGCATGGGTCGCGCAAAATGTGGGTTTATGTCAATTTAGGTTTATACTTTATGCGCAACTATATTGCTCAGTTTCATCTGCATTAGTTCTGAGCGACCACCCAACTTAGGTATCTACGTTTTTGAATTGCTAAGTACTTTTGCCGGCTGAATCTAATTTTGTATTTTGAATACGTCAGCAGTCAATGAAATCACGTCAGTCAGTTGTTATAAATGATCTTTCAGAAAAGGGCACATCAATTAAGCAAGCAATAATTAATGTGCTGTTTTCAGTAATAAGAAATAATAGGTCGCAAACCACTGAAAAGTCTTTGTTTATGTAAATGGAACCTTTGACTTTAACTGCGTGTACCTGTTTGATAACTTTAAGTGTAACTTTTAGCAGCCTGAGTAAAAGGTCACAAAAATACATATGAAAATAAAACTAAAAGACGAGCAAGAAAAAGAAATGCACTTTCAAGAGATTTACATAATAAAATTTAAACGAAAATGACAAGAAAAGTAGAAAAAAAGAAAGAAAAAACTTAGATGTTATTGTGTTTTAACCGACATTTTTTAGGTTCTAGTTACATATCTAGCATTACTTTTTCTTGAAAAAACGACAAATTTGCCATATATTGCTAAATGTTATTTTTTTTCAGATAAGTTCTAATAAAAGATATTGTTTTTAGCCTCAACATATTATTATTTTTTCGTCAAAAAACTGCAATTTGATGTATTTACTCGATGTTATTGTTCTTGAAATAACTTTTAATAAATGTTATTGTTTTTAGCTGACGTGTGTTTAGCTTTATTCATCAACATGTCTTTTTCTTCGAAAAAAGACTGTAATTTGCCAAATTGTCAGCTTAACAGAAGAAAGATATTTTTTTTTATTTTTAACTTCAGTCTAGCATAAACCATCATCTTAATCGTAAATCAGGCAGTCAATGTCCAATCAACGCTTACTGCTTTTGCTTTATATAAGCTGAAGATTTTCTAGACATTAAAAGGAACAAGACGAAGTTACCATGAATAACACTACCGAAGTTTTTGAAGACTCTGACTCTGGTAACTGGAATATAAAGGTCACACTAACTCTAGTCTGTTACATACTTGTGGCCATATTTTACGCTTGTGTTTTGGTGACTTTCGTGGCTTATCGTAACTCTTGGTACAATAATTCGTTCTATACTATTGCTATAGCACTTGGTATAACTGATATATCTGCCTGTTTGCACCGTTTTTACGCGACAGCATGCTTTATCAACGGCAGCTACGTTTTTGGTATTGAAATGGACTATCTACTTTGCGTTTTCTTAATTCTAACTTATCAAAGCAGTGTAATCCTACAAATTATGTTTGCTGTGAATCGATTTATAGCTGTTGTATGCTGGCAATATTACACAAAAATATGTTCTAGCTGGGTCACAGTTTGGTGTGTTATTTTGTGCAACACTGTTTTGTATGCACCTAATATAGTTTTTTACTTGAAAAATCCTGTAAAATTGTACATTCAGGGTATGTTCCCAGTTTTTTACGACTATCCACCAATTGTGCATTTTATGATAAAGTTTGACAAAATTTGGCATCTGGTTGTGAGTGTACTGATAATGTTACTCTATGGTATTGTTTTAATTGTCTGTTATTATCGCGCCAAGCGACTTTATACAGGAACCTCAGAAACGCACAGTTTTCGAAAAGAGCAAAAATTGGTGGTTCAAGGATTTTTTGTAGCTTTCGTGTTGTTCCTAGAAAATCTAGCATTTGCATCCAAAAATGGCGATGCTATCACGATAGCCAAGTTATTTTACATTGGCTGCAACCCGTTTATTTATTGTGCTTTAGATTCGCGACTTAGAACTGTCATTTTGCAGCCGTTCGCCAAGCTGTCAGGTTTGAAATGGGCAAAAGTGGAACCCTCGTCTTTTTCAGTAACCCGGCGTACTCATCCTGACGACATCCAAGTGGGTTCTCATGGTTGGACAGGAAACGGACCGCCGGCATAAATTAATTAGCCATTTTTTAATTTTTACAAAGCAAAAAATTATGAGGCGCAAGACTTTTGCAAAAATTTTACCGTTAATAACTTTAAAACTTTTTGCTATTACTAAAACAAAAAATAATGAAATTGATGGAACTTGAGGCTTGTGTTGAAAGAAAGAGGATTCGTCAATTTCGAAAAAAGGGAAAAAAAGAAAAAATGAAGGCGCCGGGAATCGAACCCAGGCCGCTTGCATCGGCGAAAAGAATGCTAACCAGTGCGCCACAGCTCCAAAGTCTCATAATAGGCTCTATTTCTTCATGAAGTAAAGTACCAATTCGGGTAGGGTACACATTCTATGTGGTTTATATGGAGAGTGCTTTTAGTCGGTAACCGGACCCGTTTGGATATGGGATTTTTGTAAATCATTTTAGGTTTGCTTTTTGGGCCTAAATTTTAACGCATCTACTTTGCTGCCAAGCTGCCCAATGGCAAAAGTTTCATACTTTTCTCATTGTGGACTCTCGGTAAAAATAAGAAATGATAAGAAATTAACTTTAACAAATCATAAATACATATGTAAGAAATTGAAAATTGTGAAAGTTGTAATTTATTTATTTTATATTTATTTATATTTCTGAAATATTGAAACAATTTCAGATCTATGACATTAATTTTTCATTTTTTGTGTCAGCCTTGATAAAAATCAGGTCTTGTTAAGTTTCTAAAAAACAAAAATTAAAACTGAATTAAAACTATAAAAAATTGAAAAAAAATAAAACGTGGAATAAAAACCACAGTTGTTCTTTATTGATTGCATGCACTTGTACGTTATGTAGTTGTTAACATTTGTTTGTGCTTTGATATTCTACTTGTATATAGTGTAATAACTTTTGTATTTAACACTATGATTTATTTAGCTTGCTAAAAAATAGAAATTTTTTGCAGAAAAATAAGATTATGCGAAAATTGCAAAAACTGAACAAATGAATCAAAAGCAAGTTCAAAATTTTTTGGCGCAATGAAATAACTTCTTTTGGCAAGAACTAGCATAAAAAGCATAAAAAAGCAAAAAATAGTTTTTAGAACAAAAAACTAATTAAGGATATTTCTTAAAAACCTTCAGTCTTAGGTATATTAATTTATAGCACACATCAAATGTATCACAAATTAATATACAGCACACATTTTGTTGTCGTGTTCAGTATTTTCATTGTGTTGTCGAGTGCGAAACAAAATTACACAATTTCTACAGTACTTTTGTACCTTAAATAAACTAATAGTCACCGTTAAATTTCACTACATAGAAGTAAAGTGTGGGTGAAGAACTCAGTTCACAGTCCCTGAACGTGTCTAAATTAATATTGGCTAATAATTAATTAATAAGGTCTTAATTAATATTATTTATAATTAATATTAATGCTTGGCCATAATTCAATGCAGAAATACTGTCGCAGAGTTAACGTTAATTTTTTAGAGCAGTCATAGATTTCTATTAAAAATGTTTTTTAGTCTAGCTATGTGCCATAAAAAATTTTATCGTTAACAAGGGTTGATTTTTACTTACAAACGTTTGTCCGTTCAATAGGAACAGCCTTAAATCAATTATTTTACCTCAATCATTAACTGGTGACTTAGTTTTACTTGCAGAAACACAGCTGTAAGTATGAATCGACTCTTTTCTATCAATGATATCTTGATGAAACATAATTAATTAAATGTAACTCTCACTTGTTGTACAACACAATGTCCGGCAGCCAAAGCATGGTACTGGGCACGTGCAATTTGTAGATGCCATTATATTTCAGTGGATCCCACTGAAGCCCTGGGTCGGTCCATTGCATATGCAGCCAAACGTTGGTTGTTAGCACCTGGCTTTTCTCGTCCTAAAATAAAAAGGCCAAGCCAAGTTAGGCTTACGTTTAGGCTTAGGCTTAGGCTTTGGTTTGGGAATAGGCTTTGGCTTAGATATAGGGTTGGGAACTTGGGCTTAATGTAGATTTGAGTGAACTAGCTTTGATTCTGTTTGAATGGTTGATGGCATTTGGTATTTTGCGTGTTGGACCTTTTGAGTGTGAAATTGACTATCATAAAGCCAATTCCTAAAATGGATATAACGGATAAGATTAAAATTCGCTGCGTTAATACCCTAAAGTTGAGAACTGAGGTTTAGCTGCGATTTAGCTGGAGTTTAGTTAAATTAGTTTAACTGGAGTTAGCTCCAGCTCAGACTCAAGTCAATCCGATTAGTTGCAGCCCACTATCTATCTAATAATTTATGTACAACGATTCTTGTATTTGAACTTGTTTTAGCGTTTAATAACACTAATATTATTATTTTACTCGTTTGCTACATGACCTAAAAATGACGTTGTAGCTAAACAAAACATCATAAAGGCAGCAAGTAGTTTTATCTCCAAGTTCACTCATGCTTGGCTTGACAATAAATGAAATTGAGTTACATTAAATTAAATTAAAAAAAACGTAAGACACAGTTAACTAACATTAATAATTAACACACAAATAAAAAATTCATACAAGGGCAATAATTCTAATCAAGGAGGCGCCAAACTTTATGGCTACAGCTTCCTCTTCGTTTTCAACGGGTCGAACATCTTTTAGGTAGAAATACAGGATATCTTCATACAGCTGATCTACATATTTGTTGCAATGTACTAAAAAGAAACAACTGCGGTTTATTACCATAGCTCTTCCTCTTATGTTGTTAATGAGAACTAGGTAGGATGAGACTTGGGGGCGGTGGTGTAATGGTTAGCATTCTTGTCGTCGACGCGAGCGGCAAGAGTTCGATTCCCGGCGACTCCATTTCTTTCATCTTTTAAATTAGACATCCTCTTTGTTTCAACACTGTTCTTTCGCGATACAGCATTTTACAAATTCACCAGCGAACGTGAATCTTCAAAGCAGGAAGCGTTCGGTTTTTACAACCTATAGTCAGAACTGCTTTGGCGACATCTCACCTTAAACGATTCAAGACTCCACAACTAGATCTCATGTTATCAAACGACTAGTTAAAGTCAAATTGATCAAATTTTATTTTTTTACCCAGGTATCGAAGCTAGCGCGAATAATAAAGGCGAGCAAGGAAATTCATTACATTTATGAATAACTAATATAACTAATATATTTAGAGTCGTATCAAATACTCATAAAAAATGAACGTAAATATTGACAACTAAAAAAATAAACCAAATTGACCATTGTTTGAATTTAATTTTTTTTATTTTAAATTTTAAATTAAATTTACACCAAATTTTAAATTTAAACTTCAGACAAAACATATCGGTTTAAATTATAGCAAATATATACGCACTACGTACATAGGACAGAACAGGAACAGTTTTTGTAAAACAGCTTTTGCTTTTTGTAATATATCATGGTTAAACTTTTTTAATGAGATTTCTTACCTTGGCCTGAATAATCTAAAACGAGCGAAACCAGCGCAAAAATTAGCATATCTGCAGGGTGAAACAATAAAGGCAACGAAAAAAGAAAGGCGGTAGCACTTGTTTTAAAACAAATGCATTTGTAAATCAAACAAAATAAAGTTGGGTGTTATTGCAAAAAAGTTGAAATTTATGATATAATGATACCAGCTTGGCATTAACAGTTGACGCGTAGCATTGAACTGCTAAAAACAGTTTTTTTTGAAAGTATACTTTGTTGTAACTTTGAGGTGGTTGTCTGTTGGGTGGGTGGGGCTGCAACCGGCTGCTATAAGCGATAACGCTCGTCAAGTCAAAAATTGGCATTTTGGAGATTCAACAAGCAAAATACATGTTTAGCAATTTGTTACTTCAGGCCGGAAGGTACATTTGATAGCTAGACTTGTCAGGCAAACCTAAACACTGATTTGGGGTGGTTGATATTAAAAACTGGAAAAGCTACAAACTTAATGCCTAAACCAAAATTGGATTTGACGGATTAGATTTAAATTAATTCTGGTGATAACTCAGCACAAAATGAAAATAGCCGGCTGAAATTTTGCCATACGTGGCACACATACAGTACCTCGTGTGCCAAGGTGCAATAAATTACTTTTTACTTAAACTGCATTATTGACGAAATAAGGTTAAATTTAATCCGATAAATCCAATTTTGGATAAGACCCTTAGTTTTGTATTTAACAGTGTACATTTTTTGTAACAAAAGCGATTAAAACTAAAACATTGAAATTGAAACAAAACAACTAAATGTTCAGGCAAAATAAACTTGTCCCTAATTTGTTTGAAGTACTCGTTCAAAACTGTTAGCTATGTTTTATGTTGAAATTTATATACCTATATATGTATGTCTTTTTTGCTACTAACATTGGACATAACAAACAATGCAGCATTATTAGTTATTACGTATATGTTCTGATGATAAGGTACGTATAAAACTAATCAAGTCCCGATGTAAACAAATCACACGCCAGAATGTCTAGCCTATCAGGAACTAGACAATGCAAATTAATAACGGCGCGCACACTTCACTGCGCGGGCCCTTGCGCGATCTTGCGCGTCGCACAATGGAAATATGCGCGACTCTGTGCAACTTACACACAGCTCGAACCTTTGAGTCTATGTTGTCGTATTATTTTGTGCGAGCAGTTGCATAAACTGTTCCTTGTTTGGACTTTGATCAATAAACAACTAAATAAACATATCTAGCGAGTTACATAGTAGTCAGACGCTATTTAGACAGAATATACCTAATCGTAAAGTTTACGTGTATATACGTACATATGTAGCTATTTCTAAAAAAGATCTGAAACGGGCTTTTCATACTTCTTCTCAGAAAGGAAAACTTGAACATGTCCATAAAATAAATAAAACCTAATATTTAATTGCTCCTTAATCCCTCCTAGGGCAAAATTTCAAAGTGTTCCAATTCAGAGGTACCATGTTATTTATTATAGCTTAGCTTGAAACCGACGTTCAAGATAACAGCTTGAATGTACTCTTAGCAGTTTATGGTTTGTGTTAGCTTCCGTCTTGTGCGTCTAAAATTAAACCCCGTGACAAAATAGGCAGCGTAATTTTTACGAGCTGTACTCATGATGAGTGAACTTTTTCAAGTGAAATTTTGGAAATTTTTTTGTTATAAAATTAATCGTTTTGTTTTGCAGGTAAAAAAATCACATTTTTGTTTTGAATCATAGATCATAAAGATCATATTTGCAGAGTAGTGTCACAGCTCAGAGTATCTACAAAACAAATTAAAAGTCAAAATCACAGACACCAAATACCAAATGAGTTTTAAAACTGACCAAAATTACATAATTTGGTGTAAAACATTCTTTCAAATGTGAAAGAATATGAATAGATACCCCATGTGTATTTATTTGATACCTTCCAGTTTTCAACGTAAATTGGGTTCAAGTTAGACACTTTTCGAAAACTTAAGCCAAAGAATTGAAGGCTAAAGATTCAGTTTAAACTCAAACTTAAAGTAGTAAAGGTCAAAGGCTATGTTTGCTAACCAGACATTCCTTGAATTTGCGTCGTTATGACTTAGTGACGACGGTGGAACTTTTTGGCGTATGCCGCTTGGTCTTGTGATTGCTATGTTTTTGTTGTTGATCTCGTCATTTATTTATTGGCAAGGTCAGTTTTAATTGATTCCGTATCCACAGAGAATGATTACTTTCTTTAATGGGACTAAACGGACTTAACTATGCACGCTAATTTTAAACGTGCATGTTAAATCCGTTTAGTCCAGTGATAGTTTTGGAATGGGGTCAGACTAAAATTAAGCTGCAGACTTATTTTAACTCGTTTAGTCCGTTTAACCCGATTTGCCATTCCAAAACCTCGGACTAAAATAAGTCCAGTCCGTTTGATCCGGTAAAGGAATTGGCCCTGTCGCACATTTCACCTAGCAGTAAGCAACATTAGCTTACTGAGAGAAACTAACATTAGCAACCTAAGTATTTAAACGTCCTACATCTATTTCAGTAGTGAAAATACCCCCTGGATAACTCTGTAAGTAGCTAAAAAATTATAAAATAGTTCAATAATGATAAAATAAAAAATATGAATTTTTACACTTAACGGTCATTCATACGTACAGCGTTATGTCCGTTCAGCCGACCATATTTCGAACTAAGCATGCCACTAGTAGTATATATAAATCGACCCTTGCTTCTTGTGTTTTAATTGTAACTTCTGCGCAATAACAAGAAAAACTAAGATCAATACATTTTTCAAGCTCACTTTTTATGTTTAAGGAGCTTCGGCCAACCGATACGCCGATGAGCTGTACGAAGATCTGCTCAAGTTCTACATGAAGGATGTGAGACCAGTTGAGTCAGAGACAGAACAGGTGGTGGTGAAGTTCGCTGCATCTTTGATTCGTCTACTGGATTTGGTTAGTCGTTGGCTTAAAGTGTTGTAAATCAGATTTAGGGCCTATGAGGCTCGGGGGCTGTGGTGTAGTGGTATCATGCTAGACTTCGAAGCAGGCGGCCCGGGTTCCTTTCCCGGCGCCTCCATTTCTTTCATTCTTTCTAAATTGGGGCCTCCTCTTTCTTTCAACAAAAGTAATACTTGTAATAATACTATGCAGGAAAATAATACATACTTGTGCTTGTGCTTGTTCCTATCGTTTTGTTCTTGAGCATTGCACGAAAACTGCGTCTCCAGATGAACCAATTTATTGCAGGAAAAAAACAGCGGTCAAGTAAAATTCCCATGCAAAAAAATTCGGTGAAACAATTTTGTAAATGCTTCACAATAGCTGACCAAAAATTGTCCTTGTTCATGTCCCTATGTCCTTAAAGACAACCGCTTAAAAGTACAATACTATCAACGAGTACTGTGAGATTAACGTTAGGTGGAATTTTTGTATAAATTTAAAAAAATAAATGCAATGATTAAATTAATGATAAAAGCAATCTAATTCCCCTAACAAGATGTGTATGTTTATTAAAAATTATAAACATTTGAATGTATATTATAGACGAGTGATTTTTTTAAGATTTAATTCATGTAGACAGGTCACATACCCACTTACTCTTGTTGCAGGATGAAAAAAGTCAGGTGCTTACAACAAACGTATGGTTGGACATGGTATGCAAATCTGTTGTTTGTTGTATAGAAATGCGTAGTTTCTAAACGCTAATAAGCTATGTAGCTCACAATGGGGAAAACGCGTGTGGTGCCCCTTGGGTACCCCATGGGCTGCCACATGGTGCCACATGACGCTCCATGGGGTGCCGTATGGGGCATCATGTATTCATGTGGCACCGTGTGATACCCCATGGGGCGCCCCACGTGGGGAAAATCGGAATCGCTCGCCGTGCGTTTTTTCATGAGCACCACATGCGACAGCCATTTAGTAAGCACTGTTGATGATAACGTGACTTTATACAATGTTTGAAGGACGATTTAAGGACTTAAACTCAATCATTTGATTCAATTGTTTCACATTTGGTTCGTTTATCACGCCTTTTAAGAGCATGTAGCTCAAAAATTCTATTTAAGGGGGGGGGGGCTACATGAAAAAGTGAAAATTTTAAGTTCTCAGATTGGCTTCAAATTTGCACACAATGTAGCCCCAGGGAAGGCGCATCGCAGATGTAACAAACTGGAACCAATGCTTTTGCCAATTTTGTACTAGGGGCTCCCAAAATTTCAATGTTACGTGTAAATAGGCGCAAAAAAGTTTTTTGTGGTTGCAAAGCGTTCCTTTACTCGAAATTTTTGTTAACACTGACGAAGCTGATTTTTACACGATTCGATAGCGTAGCGTCATATCTCGCCCCCTATGATCCATTTTTTTGAATTTTTGCCCATGGCCTGTGCTATGACGCCAAATATAAAATCACTCAAATTTGGCGGGCCCAAAAAACGCCCATTTTTTCACATTAAGCCTTCGATTTTACAATTGAAAATACATATAAAAAACCCGGATCATACGATTTGCGCATACATGTGGGCTACTAATATGCCAAGTTTTAGCCTGATTGGCTGGATGTGCTTTGTGTTAGAACTGTCCAACTAAGGGCTACTTTTAGGCTTTGCTTACTTTTGCCTATGTAAATACACTGACAAACGCACTGAACCAAAAGTGCACCTTCAAGCTTAATTGTTCTTATCTGAGGTTGGGGTGCCTTGGGGAAGTAAAATAAGTAAAATTGGCGAACTTTGATTTTGGACCTGGGTAAGTAAGCTGCAAAAATTTAAATAATTTTTATAAATTCTTACACGTAATTTATGCACAAAGCACATATCACATATGTCGAAATTCAATGTAAAACCTTCGTAAATAGTTAATATTTTGACCGTTTACGCGCCTAAAAATTTAAATTCGGGGCGTCATGTAGCACCGTGTGACACCCCATGTGGTGCCACATGGGGTGCCCCACGTGGGGATTTACCACGGTTTTCCCCGTCGTGTTAAGCAGGCTTAAGCTAGCTAAAATGGTTGATATATGTTTGTTTATACACTAAACTAAAATGTTTGATGTTACGATGCTTTTCTAGCAATGGACCGATCCGAGCTTACGGTGGGATCCGGCCAAATATAACGGCATATACAAATTACATGTTCCCAGCACGATGATATGGATACCAGATATTGTACTGTACAATAAGTTAGTTGTGGATCAGTTTTATTCGTAGACAAAAATTTATCCTCAAACGGAATACCTTGAGTTAAACGGCAAATTACGGAGCTCTTGGACCGGGAAAAGTCGCCATCAGCTGCTAAAATTCGACCTGTATGTCCACAGCTGGCACACAAAATCACCAAAACAAATACTAGGCACTCCAAGGGCACCTAGCCGTCACGGATACAGAATCCAAAAAAAGGCCTAAGCCCAGTTCAATTCAAAGTTTTATTACAGTCAGATTAACAAATAATTAATAAAAAAACAAATAAAAACGGAGATTAGTGGTAATATCAAAAAAATCCCTAGCTCACGGAGAACTAGTCTCAAACTGGCGGGCAATATGAAAACAATTCAATTATGTGTCAATATGCATAGATTTGGATTTTAACTTTTTGGAACTGAAAACGGTAGTTTGGCATGGTTCCGCCACTGTGAGACGAAATCTACACATAGCTTTCTTCGATTTTGTGCATCACATAAACATACAAAAGCCAACTTTTGCAACTGAGCCAACGTCTAAGTCCAAAATGAAGTTTAATAAGCTCGATCCTCCTAATATATATGAAATTAACAAATACTAGTGTAATTACTACTAAGCTAAAAGGTTTTTTAGTGCAGCGGGTGATCCTCACGTGACCATAATGGCAGACGCAATGGTGTTCTACAATGGGACTGTCGTCTGGAAACCACCCGCCATTTATAAGTCATTCTGCGAGGTAAGTAAATTTGACATTTACAAATAGCAGAAACAATAGAAAAATAGATAATAAATAGTAAATACAAATAGAAAAAACACTGCATTAGCAGAGTTCGAGTACATAAAATTAAATTACCCATTGCACCAATTTTTTGTTTATTGTTGCGTCATAAACACCCCACAATACATAAAATAATCAAAACAAAACAGCATGCCCATCTAGTTGTCAGGTTTTCAACTTGTACCACGCGTAGGGTATTTGTTTGTTACTGTCAGCCACGTTTGTCGTGTTTAATACACTGCTAATGGAAACCCGATACATACATATTATCGGCTACATAAAGCACAAAAACGGACATAGGTAACTCATATGAATGTTGCAAAAACATTAATGCAAAGCCATTCGACAGAAAATTGTTGGCGGTTTTTAATAACATGTCACATGACTGCACCATTTCTCAAAATGAGTCAAAACGTTCAATTTAAAACTTGACATGCGCTTTGCATAGGTCACATGGCCATGCAACTCATGATATATGAACTATTACAATTTGCTTACAATTTATGCTGAAATGATTTTCATGCCACTACGGTATCAAAAATTATTCCTTAAACTTTTGTTTAGAGGAAACAACTAAACAAATAACACCATGTGTGATTAAATTTCATGTTGATTGCATTTATGCTACAATTTTAAACGTTTTGCAAAGATTTACAATTTAGTCATTAAACAGTAATTAACGTTGCCATAACATATTTTCTATTTCAGATCGACATTCGCTACTTTCCATTTGATGAACAATTCTGTTTGATGAAGTTTGGCGGTTGGAGCCATGATGGTAAGTTTGCATATGTTCATATTTACAAAAAGAAGTGAAAGCATACATGCAACAATAAATCTCTATAAAAGTGTAGCCTTGGAGTGTAAGCTTGCCAATGCAGCAACTTAAGTCCTTCAAATTAAGAACTGAACAAGAGTGCTACTCTAATATAGCACACTTGCATACTTGACTTCATGACCATATGTATTTGTGGTATCGGCGTGGTGCCGACTTCTTGTTGGGTACTCGGCTATGCAGCCGCTACAAGAAACGCACTAAGAGACAAGTCAACAGGGTTTATTATGTAGCATCAAACAGGCTGCACATGCACAACACCAGACAACACAATACAACTCAATCGACTAAACTGCTAGACAGACGGCCAGCCTGGAGACGGTCTGCATACACGACAGTCAATATGTAAATTAGCCCAGCCTGCGTATATACGTACGGCAGGAGGGCTGAGTGTCACGTGACCGACACTACAGTATTGTCAGCTTGTTTGTCTGATTTTACTTGTTTACAATACAAGCCACCTTGTGACAAGAATTTTGTTTTCTTTGAATTGATGTTCGTTTGATTTTGAGTGGCCTGTTTATCAAGCGATTGAGCAAAACTTTCTTATAAACAGCTTGAAAATATGTCAAACAAGCAAGCACTAGGTCTCGCGTTTACTTACAATATAGAACACAAGTACAGGTCGCTAGATATTACTAACCTGGTGCTTCGGAAAGGAGCCAACACAGACAATCTGCAATAAAGATACCTAATTGTTCAATGAATAATCTCAACACGACTCAAGGACTACAAAAACAAATGTTTCCCGTGACCGAATTCACTCTGAAAACAATTCCCAAAAATGGAGGCACTTCGAAAAATGAGTCTTACAAAAGATAATACTGAGGGAAATAGTGTCTTTGCTACCTGTCTATCATACAGCTGCTACAGTAAACGCACACTGATTAGAATTTAACTAAGATTTGTCATTCACATTAGCACATTAGCACATTAGCAATGTGGTCATATTAGCAGTATGCAATAGCTTTGGCAAGCAATACAAATATATTAAGGCATTTAAAATAGTTCATATAATGTTCATTTAGAGTAAATAAAGCAACACTGTAATTGGGGTGCACAAAAGCAACAACATGAATGGAATATGCATAATTCGGAGATAAAATAAGTACGCTGCAATCGGCCTAAGGCTGTAATCCGAAGTCGTAAAAACATCTGTTAGCGAAAAAGTAGTATAGGTTTACTGGGGTTGTAAAACCGATTCAAGCACATTTCAATAGTATCATTGGCGACAACGATGGGAATAAATGTGCCATCAGGTAATTGTAACACGAAAATTATGCCAATTGTTGAATTGTATGAAGACTATGCGCTAGAAAAAACGTTGACAATAACTGTGTGTGTTACAGCATACGTATTGGACATGCTTCAAAAGCCAGAAAATGAAGTCGAAACTATTCGAGAGCTGGATGAAAATGGAAACATGCGAGACGTCGGTTTTCTAATGAATGGAATGGACTTGACATACTACTACAGGTAAACCCAACCTTTATACAATTTTAGTGGGTAACATCAAGACTGAGTAAGCTGTTTCCGTTTACAATATGTGCGATATGTGCGACTTTATATCATGCGTCATGCGTGACTTATAATATAATATTTAGAACGACTTCAATACTATTAAGTTTTTTTATAAATGATATTTCAATCAATTGAATCATTTCACTATCTGGAAATCCAATTGAAAATCATTTCACTATTTAGAAATGCAGAATGGGATCTGATGAACTTGACGAGCAAGCGTCACCTGGAAGTGTACTTTGGGTGCTGCGGGGCGTCCAAGTACGTGGACATCATCTACTACCTGCACCTTCGTCGCAAGCCACTCTTCTACACCGTCAACCTCGTCATCCCCACCATGCTTATCGCCGTCCTGCCCACCTTCGTCTTCTACCTGCCCTGCAACAAAATCACATTCTCCATATCCATCCTCGTCACTCTCACTGTCTTCATTCTTGTGCTGGTTGATCTAATACCACCAACATCGCTTGTATGTATGCCTTGATAATTTAGCTTTGAAATAACCATAAACAGATAACTGTAACTAGCAGCAGCAAAACGCATCAAATATGGACATAAAATACATTTCTTTTTTACACGCAGAGCAATGGATGGTTTTTCAGAGTCATCTCTGCCCTTTGTTGATGTTATGCCAGTCTTTGAGTTGTAACTCACAAACAAGGCTATTGCTAAACTACTTATTGCGGAGTAGTTACTTATTACTATGATTAGCTCGAAGTTTAATAATATATGTAGGACAAGTTTTGAAACCTGACTTCTAATCCCGCAAGCGGGGTACAGTCGTGAGTGTCCCAGTTTAATAACTTAACAAAATGTTTTATTTGGTTATAGTAGTAGTGTAGTGTAACAGCAGTACCAGTTGCAGTTGTAGCGGATGTAGCCGTAGTAGCATTGGATGTCGTGACAGCTTTTCGCACAGTTAGCGTAATGATGTATTGTTGTTGCAGCATTGTTTGAAATTATGGCTCAACTTAATGATTTCAGGTGACTCCATTGATTGGAAAATATCTATTGTTCACATTATTGCTGGTGACAGTGTCGGTAGCCATTACAGTGGTGACTCTAAATTTACACCATCGTCGCGGTGACACGCATGCCATGCCGCGATATATGAGACTGATTTTTCTTACTTGGCTTCCACCACTGCTCTTCTTACAAATTCCAAATGATAATGATGATAATGATGAAGAGCACGACGTGCATACTTCAACAATTACGGCTGAATCCAGTGCGTTAACTAGCTTGAAAACTGTAGTTCAGCTTATGAGCCATTGTTTTACGCTGATATTTTCGGTATCTTCAGCTCATTATAAAATATTTTATAAAAATTCATATAAAATTAATAAAATTAATACAAAATTTCTCATAAAAAAGTCCCTTAAAGAGGGTGACAGCAAAGGTGAAATAATGCTTTTCTGTATTGTAAAGCAAAAGTTTGAGTTATGGCTAGTTACGTAGTTAAAAACTGCAGCAGCGCTTATAGTATTTGTAACAGCGTTAAAAGATTAGCTCAATAAAAGATATTACGCAAAACTTTAGTCTTTTTTATTGCTCACGTCGATGCTAAGTTAATGAATTAGGTATTAAATACGCTTCAAGCAATATTAAATAATTATTGTTTAGGAGTCTTTAATAGACCACCGCTCGGCCACCACTGCCCACGTAATCTTGATCACGGGCAAGATGAGCTATCGATAGAAATGCAGCCGTTTGTTCCCACCACCACAAATAGTCTGGAGAACGAAGCGTCCCTGGTCGAGCTTCATCAACGTGTGTACCATCCCGCCATCATCCTTAAAATGATTCGCAATGTCAACTTTATCGCTACGCAATTTCGAAACTTGCAGGCTGATAAGAAAGTAAGTTAACGATTGATCGGCAAGCAGTCATTTTCTACAATTTTAACAATCAACAAGGGTTTGAGATATTGCATTTTGGCAGTTTTGTTATAAAAATTATTCGGTTGGTTGTAGGTTACCTTCGCCGTCTCCTTGTTTTGCGAGATTGCAAAAAACATTGTTCCAGTGTGTTAAACAGTTAGAAAACCAAAATAGTCAAAATAATTTTTTAACATGCCACACTAGCTCGCAAAATTTTCTAATATCTCCTATACTTGCGTCTTGCAATACGTGATTAAGCAACCAAGCTTTAAGTTAATTTGTTTAATCCCATTCAGAAAATGGCGTCATATCTACTACTAAATAAAACGCTCGTTTCTAAATGCGAAAAATAGTTAACTTGTTTAAAAGTTTTGTGACCTAAAATCTCAGTGTTGTAACACTTTCAAGTCATAAGAAATATTATATTTTTTATCATCTTCACGTTGTGAAACTCGGAAACGATTCTAGTTGTTAGATGTTCTCATCTAAAAATGGCTAACAGAATTACCCTTTAGTCATCACGATGCGTGATTTAGTTTCTGTGTTTATTAAGAGTGGTGGTGCGTTAATGGTAGAGGCATGATCTGTCTACAATGCACGCAACTTGAGCAGTGGCCAAAAAAAGTGGTCAGAATCAGAATGCTTAGAAAAAGAAATTCTGAACAGTAAAGGGTTAAAATTATATGTAAAAAACACCTAAAATACGGATACCTAATAATTGAGGGTAGATACTATCCAGTCCCAGCCCCAAATGGATAAGTCACAGCTCTACCCATCAGGGGCAGGAGCTGGGCTGGGGCTGGGGCTGGATTTTACCAACACCGGGGAAATTTGCTTTTTTAAACACAAAAACAAAGTTACGTATGAGGGTGAAAGCCGCTAATCATAAACACTTCGACATTAATGTACACCAGATAAAACTGCCTATTTATTTTACATAAAGTCTGCTTAGCTATTTTGACTGCGTGAAATATGTACAGTGGTTAGTTACTAACTACAGACACACATATACAAAAGTAAGATAGATAATAACAAAAGTACATAAAAGGACATCAAACCCGTACATAAAAAGGCTCTTTTGCGAACTGCATTGAACGAAAGCCAGGCATAAAAGAGCGAGTGTCATACTTTTCCTACATATTATATACTTTTGATAATAATAAGGCGCACAACGCTACATGAAACAAACACTTTTGTTGACGAGAGTTGTACATATTAGTGTCACAATAATGTCAGTATTATTTTACCGTTTAAATAAATTGTGGCGCTGCGTAGCTTGATATGTTAAACAAGCTCTTCTGCTGAGTAAGAAATGGTTATTTTGTGAGCCCTGAGTGTCAATATTCCACAGGAAATATTAAACGCGGCCATTACTTGTGGATAAAATAATTTTCAAATCCCGGTTTCTGCAAACATTTGCTGCTGAGTTGCTCCAAAACCTTACTGGTGAATAATTAGAAACACTTAATCCTTTCATGCCGGGACCAGGGTATTCATAACGTTGGTGCCATATGGCCCGTCCAGGTATGAAAGGGTTATACAAAGAAACTGAGTCTTAATTGTTTTGGTCTACAAGCTCAAAAAAGAGCAATTTAAAGCTAACACTACCAAAAAATTGCATTTAGACTAAAAATATAACGAAATTTGCTGTTCACGACACCCTGGTTAACCCTTTCATGCCGGGACTTTCTCTGTCTAGACAGCCGGACTCTGACAACCTCTAGTTTTTTGGCCATTGCTTGAGCTATGTACGTGCGTCGTAGAAATATCACAAAACCGCCATTCGACAAAAAAATGAATAGTGAATAAAACATAATGGCGATTAAGGGTCTAGGACTAGGAGGCACCGTTTTTTATTTAGAATTGCGCAAATTTGAAAGTTTATAAAAATTGTAAAAAATGTAAAATCGCTCAGGTATAATATGTATTTCACACTGGAGTATTAACACAGCAACCGTGCCTTTTCCATAGTTGAATGCTAGAAATAAAATACAATATCCGCTGTATCTGATGCACAAAAAGCTGACTGCCGGAGTTGCGATTTAGTAGCATAATGTGACCATAAAGCAAATATTACTGTTGGGATTTAAAAAAGTCAAATTTTCACATTGCCTAACTAAGCATAGGCTTTGTTGTATGGCAGTAGAAGTAAAATTTGGCTGCTAAATACAAAGATCTACGATCGGTAGAAAAAAGGTTCGCGGATTAGCTGACTGGGGCAAACTAGCCAAGTTTTGTAGACCCAGATAGGGTATTCATAACGTTGGTGCCATATGGCCCGTCCAGGCATGAAAGGGTTAAAGTTGGGTGCGTCTGTTGAGTAAAAAATGTCGTCAAATCGAGTACCGATCAATATTCCAGGCGGCAATATAAAACTACTTCAGAATAAT